>CM017557.1:82655029-82961796 GCA_007844125.1 Sinonovacula constricta | reverse complement strand
TCATAATTTTATAATTGAAACTACTTGGTCACAATTGGATTCATTTTATATTATTTTTGTGAAAAAGCAAAACGTTGTTGAAACACGCTGAGTAGTGGAAAAAATATTTACCTCTGATCACTAGATTACATGCAAACATGCGGTCATTCACAATAGTGTGTTGTCTTTAGATTGGGACAATTTAAAGAAATACGCTTCCTAACAATCTTTACAGTTGAACAGGCACGTGTATCTCCAGAATTGTGCTTGAAGGTATATACGTCATATGCATACGTCGTTCATAAATAAAACACCGATAAACACGTTACTGACGCTGTAATTTAAATACATGCGAAGTATGGACCACGTGGTTCTATGTGTGATGTACCTACGCAATACAGTGACCAAGTCACTTATGGTTAAGTTATTAAAATAAAATATGAGACACAAACGTTTTTTGATCATGTGTATACAGATGCTCCCTCACTTGATTTCTTAACGATTTATACCTATAATTACAGGTTCACATGCATCCAAACAGAACTTTGTGTGGCAGTTGAATCAATTTATAGAATAATGATTTAGCAGATATTGCACTCAAAACATGTGTAGGGATAGAAAAACATATTGAACCCCCCCCCCCCCCCCCCCCCCCCGCCACCAGCACACCTTCTAGATCCGCGTCTGTATTTATGGCAGATGCTTCAGTTAGCTCAACAAAAACACATTTGTCATATACAGTAACTTCCACGTGTTTTTATGTAAATGACACTGTCTAGTGGTAGATCTTCAGGATAAATTACTGATTTTTTTCAAAAGTCGATTTTGTACCAAGGTAAGTAATCCTGACCAGAGTAAACTGCTCTGTAAACTGAGTTGTCTCTCTTCTATAAGGCGGTGTTCTCCGCATGAAGTGTTCTGATTTTAGTTAATGTTTTTGTCTGTTAGAGTGAGAGAGGAGAATGAGAGAGAGAGAGAGAGAGAGGGGAGAGAGAGAGAGAGAGAGAGAGAGAGAGAGAGAGAGAGAGAGAGAGAGAGGGAGAGAGAGGAGTGAGAGAGACGAGAGAGAAAAAAGAGGGGGTGAGACAGAGAATACTTCTACTCTTGTAACTTATATATAATGTGTATCGTCATATTTGTTTGAAGAAAAGTGCATTATTATAATTGGATCAATATTTCTATCTGTATATACATAAGGTTTCCTTTCAGTCTTACACGCTTTATCTAGCATTGTCACATGCTGATGTTTTATATTGGTTTTATGTAAAAATCATTTGTGTTCAGTTACCTTGTTTGAATTCTGACGTTTAATGAATAGGTAAATAAGAAAAGGTCCTATCAAAATTTTCACAGATATTTAAATTTTATCTACCTGCAGACCAAGGCTGACAAGGTAAATGTAAATGTGACAAAAAAACACAGAGACGAGACATAACACACAAAAAGAAAAACCATCAGTTACCGCCTTGGAACGGTCAGTCGGCAAAAGGGCCAACTGGGGTGCTTAAACCTGGTTTGTGGAGCGCTCCAACCTCGCACTTCCTGAAGGTTTTTCTATCAAACAAACAGTGTAAATAAAAATATCCCGTCAAAGTGAAACAACTAACAGTAGGCACCTGCATCGGGAGTTAAAACAGATATAAAGAACTTATGTACATACATGATAACTAGTAATAAAACAACATATGTACAGTATGTACAGTAGATAAAAGCCTCGGCAACCAAAAAATTCCAAATGAGAGAGTAGTTTCAAATAACATGAAGCAGTACAAGCGCTGATATTTTATAAGAACAATTTAATGACGTCATAAATGCCATGACGTCATATGCCAAAAGTGTCAAAAGTGAAATGAAAAAATACGAAGAAATGATAGAATTTTAGAAAATCAACAAAATAAAACGTAGTATTGTTTAGAGTTAATCGTTTAAAAAACATATTATAAACGCCGAGGATTTATCCGCAGTTGACATATTATATATGATAAAGATTTAAAAAAATCCCGATGTTATACCTACTGTGCAATCTCACGTAAAGTGTATGGAGACTGCTCAAGTTGTCCCACCTATATAGGGCACGACTGGAGAGATGAAGAGACAAGAAATCCAACAGTGACTGTCCAATTATGGCTTTAAGTCACTGTTTTCATATAGTCTCAACGACCTGTCCGGTCATCGTGTAATTTAAAAGCAATGCAAGTTCTTGACTGTAAAAGGGTCAATTGCAAGCAATGCAGTACATCGAAGTATTCCCGGGTTGTAACTGTCTGCAATACATTTTCTGATAAGTTTTGTAAAGTGGTCAGAGAAGTTATTGAGACCCTTGATCTTCTTTAACTTGTATAAAACATTTCCATAAAATGCAGGATGGCTTATGCCAACAGAATTAAAAATGTTAGCCGTAAAAAACATGACATAAAGTATAATAACGGCCTTTATTTCATAAATACGACATATTTCTCTAAATTGTTATACAATAAGAGGCATTGTGGAAATGGTGTCGTCGAAAATCTACCAAATAAATTCTTAGGCACTGGAATATCGAATTTTACACCAAAACGTATGCATTAATAATCATTTAAGTTCTGAGGGAATATAATGAAAGTAACTACATTGCTATAAATAAGGAACTAAATAAGACATAGCTGTAGTATTTATTGGGCATGAATAACTCGGTAAATAGCTCGCGTGCTTATGTAGCAAACAAATATCCGTTTCAATTTACACAAAATTACAGCCTATTGTTGAGCATAAAAGGGTCCTACAAACACACATCACCTGAATACAAGAACAACATACTGATATGATTTATATAACTACAATGAAGCTTGAAATATACACATACATTTATTATTTCAGTGTTTTATAATTATATCCATGGACTGAGGTCTGAGAACTTTTAATATTGATACAGTCTAATTTTGTCAATATAACAAGCTAACATGTAATATTTGATAATAACTTGAAGCAACCAATCAACAATACAATTAAAATTATCATCTATATTGATGAGACCAGAATTTGAAAGAGTTAATCTTACAGCTTATTGCGAAAACGAAAGTAGAACAATAAGAGATTTAATTTCCCTTTAAGTCAGTGTGTATGATTTGTAACTCCAGTAAGCACAATTTATTGTGAAATTCAATTTATATTAAATAGTTAATCCAACACAAAGATACCGAGGTACAACATGCAAATTTTAAGTTTATAAACAGTCTATATTAACCTATAATGGTTGTATACCTAACCTTGTTAGTCCCGGACTTTCGAAAGAAGTCCCCTTACTTGCATTAGCTACATTAGTACACTGGTGTTTTGTTCAACAAAAAGTGCCAGGAGAACACGAGTATTAAGCTTTAATAAGAAACATAAATAATGACGTACAACACAAATTGTTACCTTCAATATGGCTGCCATGTATGTCCTTGGGGACATAAACTTGTTTTCTCACTCAGTACTCTTACCATACAAGAAAAGCGTTGATGCGAAGCAACAAAGGCGACGCAAACGATTAAAACAAATTTAAAAGAAATTGTGACATACATCGTTTAAACTTAATTAAAGGTGATATCCCGCAGTTTTCTTTATATAAATACATGTTGATAAATAAATAAAAATAAAATAAAACAAAATAAAAAATAGAACTCCATGTACTGTTTTATGACCCGTATTTTGCCAGGGTTATGGAAGTCCGCAAAACAAACTTTCCCAATGTGCTAATTTCAGTGTGAATTCCATATATACAATTATACAGCACTTTTATGCCCAATTGCCCATGCGTGCACGTTAACATTTTCAAGTATTTATTCAAATTTTACTGAATACAAAACATTTAGACAGAAAATACACATCGTTACAAATTGCACATTTCTTGTTTTAAAACGTACAACTTTGAGTATTGTGCTTTTACATCTGTTTGAGGCTTGTCGTACCACGTGTAATGTGCTGTGTGCTAATTACAGCCGGTGAGGTTATCAGGCTGATGTCACAAAACGCACTTGCAGTACGGGACAAGCACACTCATGACGATTTGGTTTTTTATTTTGTGTGAAACACCACGTATTTCATACACATGTTTAAAAGTCTAGAAAAAAAGGGAAATTTCACGATTGTACGCCGTCCTAGCATTACGTTAATTGACAAAAATTTTTATTAGGTCATGCTTAAGCTGAAAGTTATGTCAACGCTGGCGTGGGACAAATAACAAGTATGTATCTCTTGACGTCGTCACGACGTCATACTTTAAAGAAAGCGCTCTATTGTGAATTCATTTTAGGGATGCAACGGGAACACGCATGTGCGTCAACACAGCCTGAAATTGTTTTCAAGCGTCAGGGATAAGTGCCAGATTATTCTATGTCTACGTGACATAAATAAGACGCCACAATACGGCTCAGATAGCATAAAACGGCAAGAATAAACATTGAAACGACTTCTATTCCGCCTTCGACGAGAAATGCCGTTCATTTCAGGAGAAAATGTAAACAAAAAAAAAGTAATAATAAAGAAAGAAAATTGATTTTATGTTATGCATATGTTTAATAACGTCTAAAGTTGCTGTTATTGTTTGTTTGTTTTCAGTACATATGTCCACCATCACGTTAAAGGTGGTATCCGGCACTTTCCCTATATCAAATACATGTAACAATATCTTACCCTTGCTTTTGTGAAAATGTGACATGATGTCTAAAAAAACTCGTACTTCAGCCTAAGTAAAGACAATTTTGAATACTACTTCAATTGTTGGACAATACAAATCATGAAATAAACCCGCTCTAAATACGAGTTTCTTCAAATTCTAAATTTCTAATTCTAAAAAAAAAAATCGTAAAAAGTACAATTGGGATTTCTGCTAAAAAAGACACCGACGTCATGGTAGATTGGCCGGATGATGATCTAAAGTGATTCAAAAGTAAGAAGTAACGTGGTTTTCTTAGATTAAAAGTAGCTATCTATGTCGCGTGGCTCAGATAGAAAATACCATTTTGCAATGATGAATACGGATTGATGATTTACTGTTCACACAGATTTTGGGCATCAATGAACAGCATTTTTCAGGACCTTTTCAGGTAACAATGACTTATTTGGTTATTTGAGAAAAAAATGATTGGTTCAAACTGTCGGATATCACCTTTAAGACACATTTCCTCCCTCATATCCCACCAGCTATTTGAAGTCATGCATATATTGCTTTATTAATATGCAGGGAGTATATAATCAACATAGATTAGAGTTTATAATGACATGACATTTTGCAAATAAAAGGCGCATCCGGCAATACACAAATACATAATGTATACTGTGGTAGCATTTAATTTCGCTGGCATGAAATTTCGCGCAATCGCAGAAAAAAGACTGTTTCGCGCGGAAGTAAATTCGCGAATATAATAAAAAAAACATTATTTCTATCGATAATTGACTGACCTGTTATTAATATTTATTCGATATATTTGAACACTCCAGCAAATCATGTGGCAGTTGGCCCCTGTTAGTTACCAGTGCCTTTGTTACTAGTAGTCAATTATCGGACCGCTGTTATTTGGAGCCGCTTATTGACACTGGACCCGTTTGATCCATACAGTTGGATCATTTATAACATACTTTAATTGGCATGAATTTGGCATATCAATTGGCGTTCCCGTTAATAAACTTAACACTATCCGCACGTGAGCCTTTGACCTCTTTTCACTGTGAACAATTCTCCCAATTTCTCCCAGTACACTCTCTTACTGTGACGTAAATCAAAAGAAATCTTAGGGAGTGCCGAAACTGACAGCTGGGATGTAGAAATGTGCTAACTACACTGGTCCCAATTTCACTGTCACACATTTCATAGCTCTTGGCAAACTGAAACAATAGACCAACGAATATTAACACAGAAATTGGATGTGTTTCGAATTCTTAAAAAAAGTAAGCTTTATACATAATAATGAAAAGAAAAGAATCAGGTTTACAGCAAATGATATTTTGTTTTTATTCTATTGAAATACTTTATTTTTTATCAAATAGCGATACGGGCAATTAAAAACAAAGTGTATGTCCATTCGGACATTAGCACGTTTCGGATACGTATGTGGAACTATATGGTTAAATATTCGCTAAGGATTTAAATTCGCGCACTGGCCCGAGCGCGAAATACGCGAAAGTTAAGCCATTGCTAAATAAAATGATACCACAGTAATTCACATCATTAGCCTCAAGTATCGTATTTACCTACCTTATTACTTTGTTAATCGTGTCAGTAGTGATAGTCGTAGCAACTCAATGCAACGTGTTGATGTAGTCTTTACAAATTTATGTTTAGTCTTAATTTTTCATTTCAGTAAACCGAACAAACCGGATATCTCCATAGAATATCATTGTGAAGATATCAATAAATCCAACGAGTTCACTCTTTTTATCGCATAAAAAGAGCTTACCCACTGTGACACTGAAAACATAACTGAGTGGCTGAGGGTCTTAGTCGGCTCAATCGGAACACTTCGGATAATTCACGAATCATCTTTCGGATGTATGTGGGTAGTCGGATTACCTCGGCCACTTCCCAAAGAGGGACTTCTTTTGTGACAGACGTCCAAACAAAGATGGCAGTTCGGATGACAGTTCACTAGAGTACCGTGCCTGTAAATGTCCACTTTGTGGCTGTTTCAAATTTAAATCATTCAAGTTTGTTTACCCGGCGCAGCAAAGACAAAGCTGTCAAACGACTCCATTATTTATGCTTTGTGTGAACTACATTTAAAGCATATTATTCCGACTTCCGGCGAACAAAACGATCGTGATTTCTTTAAGTATCATTGCACCAGATACATCCGAGGGATGGTTGTCCCGAGGACGGAATTACCCGAAGAGTTCCGATTGTTAGCCGGCTGTCTCTCAACAAAACCGAAACTCTTCGAGTGTCAGTGCAGATTACCCGGAAGTAACGAGCTATTGTTATCTTGACCAGGGAGAAGGCAGGCAGGTAGACCCCATAGATATACAGCCAGACAGAAGGTAGGTAGGCAGGTTAACAGAAAGTTAGGCAGGCAGGTAAACAGAAAGGTTGGCATGAATACAGAAAGGTAGGCAGGCAGATAGATAGAAGTGTAGGCTGGCAGGTAGACAGACAGGTGGGTATATAGGCATATAAACAGACAGGCAGGTAGACAGAAAGGTAGACCGGCAGGCAGACAAATATGTAGGCAGTCAGATAGACAGACAGGCGGGTATACATGTGTGTAGACATACAGGCAGGTAGAGATAAAGGCAGACAGGTAGAAATATTGGCAGCAAACAGATAGGCGGGTAAACCTCCAGACAGAAAGGTAGGCAGGCAGGTGAACAGAAAGGTAGGTAGGCAGAAATGTAGACAGCAAGGTAGATAGAATGGTAGACAGACAGGTAGACAGACAGATGGGTACACATATGTTTAGACAGACAGACAAGTAGACAGAAAGGTAGACAGGTAGGTAGGTTGGCAGGTTAACAGAAAGGTAGGCAGGCAGGTTAACAGAAAGGTAGATAGGCAGAAATGTAGGCAGGAAGGTAGATAGAATGGTAGACAGACAGGTAGACATATTGGCAGCAACAGATAGGCGGGCATACAGCCAGACAGAAAGGTAGGCAGGCAGGTAGGTTGGCAGGTTAACAGAAAGGTAGGCAGCAGAAATGTAGGCAGCAAGGTAGATAGAACAGTAGACAGACAGGTAGACAGACAGATGGGTATTCATATGTGTAGACAGACAGGCAAGTAGACAATATGTTAGGCAGTCAGGAAGACAGACAGGCGGGTGGTATACAGTGTGGTGACAGACAGATAGGCGTGCATGCAGTCAAACAGAAAGGTAGGCAAGCAGGTAGACAGAAAGTTAGGCAGGCAGGTAGACAGACAGACGGATAGGCAGGTAGATAGAGAGGTAAGTAGGTAGACAGATAAATTGCCCGCCTGGCAGGTAGACAGAAAAAAGGCAGGTAAACAGATATGCACGTTGGCAGGTAGACAGAAGAGTAGGCAGGTGGACCGATAGATAGAATGCAGGCAAACATGCAGGAAGGCAGACAGGCAGACAGAAAGTTGTGGGTTACACAGGCAAGGAGACAGAGGGTCAAGTAGACATCAGACAGGCTGGCAGGCTGACAAAAAGCAGGAAGATAAACCGGCAGGTAGGCAGATAGACAGATAGGAAGGCAGGGAGACTGGTTGCCAATGAGACAGGCAGCAACAAGCAGGCAGGCAAGCAGGCCGACCAAAAAAAAAAACAGAAATGAAGACAGTCATACAAACTTGCATATTGACAAACCAACATGCATACAAGTATATCAACAAAGACAGGCATCCGGACCAATTTCATTTTCATCTTCTCTAAGCAAATTTATACTTTTGCCACGTTTATTTCACTTTATGCTGATGTGACTTTCTGCATTTCAAACACCTCAGAGAAACAATCACTTTCAAGTGTTTTTGAAAATATAACCTGCAAACAGGCTCGTCATTGTTTTACAAAAACACGTCGCATCCTATTGATTGAGATCATGTTACTCTTTGTGATTATTTTTAGAGGGAAAAATAAAATTACCTCAGCTTTATGGGTTCAAGCTTAACTATCACAATTTTCAGAAATGTTTCACAGGAGGCTTTGCCTATGTGAGTACGCGGATGACAAAAACTTGCACTTACCATAAACTTGCTCACTGACAAGTATCAGTCTATTAAGCAACCTATTAAAGACCCTATCATCGAGCTACCACTGGGAAATGATGTCTTCATAGGAACTAGTAGTTGTTGTGTCGCCAACACCATATCCAGACATCTTTACATGTTGATATTGAAAAAAGACAAACAGTTAGTGTGGATTCATAAAGTTTGTTGTCATCTTATGGTCAATCTGTATATCGGCAGTTTTACGAGTTACAAACTAGAAAGCATGACATCTACATGTCTCAATGTTAACATGGCTATAAACATCATACTTACATGTGTATTGTAAACTAGAGTACAAAATTCTGAAAATAATAGTACATTCAACTTTGTTGTTTTCATACACTGTCAATAAGGATACAATGAGTTTCTTTAAAGACTTGTTTGTAAAAGTGCAGTTATCGTCATTTTTTATACGAATTGACATTAGGGTTTTCTTTTAATTTAAACGTAGTCCTTAAAGGACGTATCCGATAGTTTGGTCGAAACAATTTTTTTCTCAAAAAGTCAAAACAGACATATGTACATGAAAAGGTCTTGCAAACTGCTGTTTATTGATGCCAAAGATTTGTGTGAATAGTCAAGGATAAATCCCCACTTATTAATAAAACAGGCGTTTTCTATCCAAATCACGCTGCAGAGATTTGTATTTTTTAACTTAGAAAACCAGAAAACCACAAGACCACTTACTTTTAATGACAACCATCGCACTTTTAACAGAGTTGGAATAACTGAGCATTTAGAGTTTATTTCAGGGTTTTCGGGATTAGTACAGTCTAACAATAAAGCTAGTGTTCAAAATCGTCTTTATAATGACTTAAGTATAGGTTTATACACAAAGTATGACCAAATTCACCAAAGCGGAGGTTAGATATTGGTACGTGTATTTAATATAGGCAAATTGTCAGATACCACTTGTATGAGATATTCAGCCTATTAACTCGAAAAGTGGGCCCTACTATCGAAAACCACATTTATGTCGGAATGTCTGGTGACAATAGAGCTTGCGTCTGAAAAAGACTGCACCAGCAACCTGAGAAGTAGAGAGCATGCGACCAGTTACGACCTGGAAAAAAATTCTTGTCTTCAGTGGACATTGAAAGGTAGCAGACTAATCTTCCTTGACCTTTGTTTATCGAAGGCCTTCCTTTACCTTTGTTTGTCGAAACAAACGATTAGGTAGTACGACTGTATAAATCGCAGGGTGTTTTTATTGTTGTTGTTTGTGTGTTTTTGTTGTTGTTGTTTTGGTTTATTTGTTTTGTTGTTGTTGATTTTAGCATGCAAAATATCTACTGTGTGCTACTTGGCTGGTAGCCACAAGTCTCCAATAGTCTTAATTCACCACCGTACACATGTCTTTTCTTTCGGTAGCAATCGCCATAGATCTTAATTATCTTCTACAAGATACTGATCAGAAATAATCGAAAAGATAGTTTTCAAACAACCTGCGTTTAGTCGTAAAACGATCCCACCTTAATCGCAGGTCGTCTTTAAGACTCGCAGGAGGGTCAAACAACAAGACGCTGACAATCGCACAACCATTTTTCTCGATGTCTTCAAAGTGCAATCAAAGACATCTATGGTGCAATTGTGAGCTTACTATAGTCACTCTATTTACAATAACTATCACGACACCCTGATTTTTGCAACTTAGAGACAACGCAATATTTTGAACGGAAGCATTTACAGCTAAAATAATTTGCTTAGAGGAAATATTTTAATCAATTTGTCTTGTAATTCACTAAAGTTTAGTTTTTGTTCAACAAACATTTAAAAATGCAAATTTTACCAACTACTCATAAGTCATTTTAAACGCATTAATAGGTATTTAGTGTTTTGAGATTAATCTATAGTGATAATCTTGTGAAAAGGAGATGTAAAAATAGGAAAGTAATTATCCAAAAGGAAGAGATACACATACATTTTTGCAAACAGTTATGATAGTCGTATAACTCCTATCAATAAGAATGCTTAAATAAAACATGAGCACAAAGCGGTGGCGGCTTCATTAATACATTAAAAGTCGTCAGTACAGCTGTTACATACTTAATAAATACAAGAAAAGTCGTTGATACGAAGCATAAAAGGCGGCGCAAAAACTGGAAGGTAAACTGAAAAGCAAAACAGGTTAAAACAATATGGGAGAAGACATATTTGGAAAGTTTTTTAAAGGTTTTGCATTTCAGTATAATATAAAAAAAATCTCGAGAAAAGGGATGTATGACGTATAGGCCTATTCCTGAGACTATAGAATGATTTAAAACAAAATAAAAGCAAAATCCGACACCATTTAATAGGTCTTTCAAGATGTTACATATGTAGAAAAAAGGTGCCAAAATTATTATAATTAACAATGAAACTAAAGTGTACAAGCAGAAATTGCACATGTACAGGAGCCCCACCTTGCACAAATAATTATTCTTCAGATAGTATTTTTCTGGAACATAGTATTAAGTATGCAAAGAATATTGTTTAATATTTCCTAAATTTAACCTACTGCTCACATTGAAAGTGAAATGGATAAAGACAAACTGAGAGAATCGATAAAAACAGAACGATCTAGTATGTCTTTAATCCCGATGGAATAAATGTTGTAACAAAGCAATGTTACTACCTAAGTATGTGCTAGTGGTTTGTAATTACACACTGAGCTGGCATTAAGAATACATAAGTTGCTGTCAAGTGAAAGGTAGTATATGTCATTCAATAGAGGAAAGAAATTACTACAAAAATAATTAATCTTATTATCCAAGAAGGATGTTACTTTCTAGTAAATATGGGTGTAAGGACGTAATAATAAGTCCGAACATATTCTGTTATTTTTGGCAAAATGTTCGTGTAATAAAGGTCTTTACAAGAAATAAATCTCATTCAGGTATAGGGTTTGAAGCCAGAACCCTCCGATCCCGAGTCCATAAACTTAACCTCTTGACCAAGAACACTATTCAACTATATTATAAATGCTTTCTTGGTGTGTTTCAACTGTCTCTTTAATGATCATCCAAATCGTTAACAATATATTTTTCAAACTTGTTATAACGGGTCTAAGGTTTGAATTCGAAGCCATCTTATCCTTAGTCTATAAACTTAACCTCTTGACAAAGAACACTTCAAGCATATTATAAATTTTTTCTTAGTGTGTTGAACGTTTCTCGCATGCAAGAATCTCAATATGCAGTCCGAACATAGAAGGATGTACCGACGAGCATTCATATCTACTTTAGTAAGTAAGAGAGTGTCCATGTACATTTACGTTTTTTATATAATAAAAGAAATAAACCACAATATCTCGTTTTTACCATGTTTTCATCAAAGTTACAGACATAAAAAATAGAACGCCGTTTACCGATTTGGACCCGTATTTTGTCAGGGTTAGAAGGGGCGGTACGCGTAAATGTGCACCGGAATAGTACCCCGGACAGTTTTCTGTTGTTGTTATTTTGATGTAGATATTTTCGTAATTTAGTGACTGTATTTGCTATAATAAAAATAATCTCATGCAATTTGGTGTAAAACAAAGCTTAGACATTGTAGAATTATAAAAAATGCAAAATAACTATATTCCTATGCTCAATAATGGACTGATCAATTTAGACCGGTACTGATCATTGCATTGAAAATGTGTGGCAAACATTACGGCGCATGTTTTCAGGGGAGGATAACCGTCTTCGCGACACATAACTTTTATTCGCAAAGGCCCAGTTATTAGATAATATATTGGTCTTTTTCACAGTGTTTACTTTTGAGGTTCTCAAAGAAACGGTTTGTGCTAAATTGTTTCCAATGTTGTGACATTTACTATGGAGTAAAGAACAAATTTATTTAGTATCGTGTGACCTAGAAAGTCCGCAAAATAAACTTCCCCCACGTGCAAATTTCATTGAGCATTCCATATATAGAGTGATTAGAGTCGATGTTACTAACAATAGACGTATAATAAAACCGTATTTCATGAGTTATCTCGCCACCAACGTGTAAACGAATATTGTTTTTCCACGCGCAGAGAAACAAATCTGTTATTTTAAAAAATGAATAAAAGTCGTGATTTCAATGGGTGCGAACGTATGCGCTTCCGCCTGACGTATGCAGCTAAATTTGTAGTTAATCATTTGCATCTTTCAATAAACGATGTTTTGTATTTAGAATCATTTAACTGAGAAATAAGAATTGCATATATTATCGTTATTAACGGCGTTTACTTATTAATGTACATTTTTCCTTCACTTAACACATAGTCAATGCATCAATTGGCATGCTTATTTTATGTCAAATTTGACAAACTTAAAAAGTCTCTTTAACATCCACGTGCTTTTAACTAGATTGTTTCATCGGTTAGAGAGAAAGGGGGGAATGGGAAAAATTTGTAGTCTTCTGATTGATAGCAAATTAAGGCTTGGTGACTGTTTCCTTTACAAAATGTAGTTGTGATAAACACTTGAAAATGTAGTCGTATTTATGCAATCGTTCCTTAATTAGTAATTTAATATGATGTCTGTAATACATGCATTTTATAATTTGTAACACTAAATTGTGAGAATTTGAAATATCATATGTTTTGATATCACATCTGTTTAACATGTTGACACTTATATTGTATTTTGTATCATTGTTGTAATAACTTACTTAATTGAGTTATTGTTAATTCAATATTCTAAAAAAGATTTATTGCATAAATCTTTTTTCCTTTAGGGGTGGAGGTAGGGGTGTAACGATATACCGTACGACGGTATACCGCGGTTCAATATTCACGATTCGGTTCACGGTTCACTTCACAAGAATTACGGTACGAACCGTGCAATACAGTTAAGTAAACATCCTACATTGTGCTCTTAAGTTCACGTCGAATCGTTGTTGAGTAAGTTGTGGACTATTTTTTTTACACAGGGAAAACGACAAAGTGGATCAAGATATAGCACTTTTATGACAATATTTGCCGAGATGTAAGCATTGTTGTTTTCAAGAGTAGCTGATCATTCAGAACAGCATTTTGTCATTCTTAATGCTACCATAAGAAAGTTAAATTGGTAAGCTATGTAGTATATCTTGTATCGGTCAAGCGCATTGCGTAATGCTAATTAGTATTCAAAATGGCGGCTGTCGAAAACTTGTTACCTCTGTTTAAGAAATAACTGATGGAGTCAGACAATCTATATTGCAAAAAGAAATCCTTTGTAGATTTTGGAATGATTGATAACATCTTTGGCTCTTGAGTCTTCGGCTAATCGACTGTATTGCCGTCATTATGAAATTGTGAAACGATGACGAGAAAACGCCAAAATTAGCGTTTAGTCATATAGTTATATTTTTTGTTGGTTTTTTTCCCCCGAAAGAATACGAAAATTCATATTTCTATCTTTGTTTAGTTATATATCTAAGAAGTTGTTTCAGTAGAAACTATCTTCCGGTATTTGTTTTTACTTTTTTGCCCCACAAATTATCACACATAATTACTGTCCCGATCTCCCAAATCAAAACACATCCCTAGAGATCACCCACCTTATAGTCAGAGCAAAATAAGTGCCTCAGCCAATACATATTCAGCATATATTGTAGTTAATGAAACTTGTAGCAGAAGCATTAATTCATGAGCGTGTTAATTTATGCATAGATTGACACCACCAAATTTACCTGACTACATGTACATAAAATTGGTGCACTTTTGGTTTTTGTAGATACAGACCTTGTTTAAATGATGTTTTAAATTATTTACTTCGACTAATAACACACTGCTTGTTGATTTTGCTGAAGAATAATTAAACACACGCACATGTAAACATGGAACTTGGCCGTCCGAATATATGTACACTTTTCGGTAATTTGTCGAACTACAATTTGACGAAGGTGTTGGTACACTCAGTATAAATTTGAAGTGACTAATTCAAAATGGTATGTTTTGTACCTTCATGAGCAGACTACTAATAATGGAGCACAATTTCTTTGATTTAGAGAGAAACTTCTGATATTCCGAATCATACGTTGATTTAGAGAGAAACTTCTCTTATTCTGATTCATACGTTGACATTCCAAAAGCAGTAATAATTGTGATAAATATTTATTTGAACAGTACTTTCCAGTAGATATACTATTTAAGTAAATGTTATTCTTATTGGTAAGTATACAGGCGCACAGTAATAGGCAAACAATCAATAATATCATATTTTGTCTTTTGCCGTCAACTCGTTTTAACCAGTGAAATTTAGGCTGTCCCTTGGTTGGCAGCTTAATACAAGTGTGACTGTAGTTAGAAACTGTTAAAAGCGTTGCTGGTCTTATTCTGGATAAAGGAAGAAATTGTCATTTTGGAGGGGGTGTTATGACATTATACACTTTGAAAAGAAATGACATTTAATGCATTATCCTTATTTTCTAATCTTATGATATAAAATAATAAAACAAAGAATTTCTGAAAAGGTGATGATGAAAATGAGAGCATGAGAAATGTGAAATCACAAGCACAATTGATGGCATCAATACATATTGCCTTTTTTTAAAAGCAGAACAATACCAGGGAACAAATTTCCCACTAAAAAGTATTTATTTAACCATATATTACCTATAGATACCATGATTTTTTTAATATTAAAGGAAACAGGCTCCTTTGTATAAACTTGACCAATATTAAACACCATGTTATAGTAGGACTGTATATATTATACTACTGGCAATAGTTGATTAATTTGTAAACACACACACACACACACACACACACACACACACACACACACACACACACACACACACACACACACACACACACACACACACACACACAATAAGCACTTACATGTATATTTTCTGATATATGATATATCGAATATCGATCATTTTTGTATTGATACACATTTCAAATCGATAATTCTGATCGATACGGAGCCCTAGTAACTGCTACATTATTTCTCTTATATTTCATAAAAAGCACTAACTACTTACTAGCTGAATGTGTTGACACTTCATATTGTTATTTAATTTTTATCGTTTTTTAATAGTGTACCAAACTGTTGTATTTTTATTTGTGATGGACATTCAGAATTCACAATAAAGATAAGAAAAAAATATCTTAAAAAATATTATATTACTTTTTATTGTTTAAAACCTAACATTTTAAAATTTCAGGTGATTCTTACAGTTAAATCATTTAATATGTGGCTAACCTTTTATGTCATACATTCTGACTTAAAGTTTTTAGTTTCAGTAAATAGTTATGGTAACATATTGTTTAATATAAGTCATGGTGTAATAGTGAACCTTTGTGATAAGCAAAATGTATCATCGGTACCAAAATATTATGTATAGCGATACGTATCGTATCGTGTGGTATGTATCGCGATATGTATCGTATCGTGAGGGTAGCGTATCGTTACACCCCTAAGCGGAGGTGTTATCTACTGTAGTGCACAGCGTTTAAGGTTACGCGAGTCAGGTCAAGGGGTTGTTTATCGTAGTAGTCATGACGTAATTCGCATGACGTATTTCGAATGACGTAGCATTCGCGTAACTGCTAGAAAGAAAAGGATCATGCTAGAAAGTTCATTTGTTTATTTTTAACTGGGTTTCGAGAATGTTCTGGTTTCGTGAATGTTCTAGAGCTTCTGCGTTCTAGAATTTCTTGGGCGCTATATAAGGGCTTGTTAGCCGATTTAAAAAAAAAAGTTTGGATATAGTTTGGATATAGAGTTTGGACATATAGTTTGGAAATATTTGCAGCTTCTATATTAAATCTTTCTGTGTTGGAACTTACGTGGGCTTATTATATTCTACAGTGATATAAATATTGAAGTGTTGGATTTGGAATTATAGTAATTACATTCGTGTATTGTTTTACCTTTGGATTATTTCAACTGTGCTTATCTACGAGGACATTCTACCGAAAACTTTTCAGGATTATTCGACGTTGGATTATTAATTGGACTATTAAAGGGACACCTCCTAAAGGGACAAACTGTAAGCTTACATTTATTTTGCATTCTCAAATTTTGAGACATATGACACTAGTACCTTGTAATGAAATGTAGAACTAAGAGCCGTAATCATAAACCACTCTCAAGTATTAATTGTGCAAGATCTTGTAGAAGAAACATGTCTGTTTGACGCTTTACATGTGATTAACTCTAATATGTGTTACATCAACTTATCCCTGCTCTAGGGAATTTGTACAGCATTGCTGCATAAATGTATACTTTAGGTTTTAAGACTTTTTATCACTTTGCCTCATTTGTTAGGCATTACAAATTACAAGATATATGACTTCAGAGTTCCATTATTTCCTAATCTATAAATAAACACGATAGGGATTTAGGTTTAAAGTAGATATCGACGTCAGAGCTGTTTACCCGGTTCATCATGTAAAGTGATCTTATGGATAACGGACCATAATGGGCATTGTGATAAAATTGGTGGACCATACTTTATTCTATAAATATTATAAAAGCAGTTTATTTTCCATGTTTAATTCGAGATATTAATATTTGATGGCGGTAGACCCCAGGCTTTCAAAAATGAAGAAATTTAGGAAAATATGTAGATAACAAAAAGGTGTATTTTCTCAAATGTAGTTCTTGAATATCAAAAAATATGTTTTATAGTGTACTTTCACCAATCTCATGAAAATAATAATGCAAACAGTAAAATCGGTTAATCTTTTTAACTTTCAGTGTAATATATACTTCAAAAAGAGCTCCGGCAATTGTCCTAATACTAAATAAAACCAAGCGCTCTTTTCTACTTCTTTTTTAAATATCAGTTTAAGTTCAATCAAAATAGAATGGATATTTAATATCTACAACATTTGAGAAAATGAGGGACCAAATTACATGTGGTTATAGCAAAATATGATTCAGCTTTTAAAATATCGGAAATTAGCAGAAAATATTTTTGATTTAATTTTAATTCAACATCTTATTTTTTAAAGAAAGGACAACATAGAAAGTCATCTAAAATTTGTCACACACCTAATTGTAAACTTAAAACACCTTTGAAGTGGTTTTAAGCAGGAAATAATTAAATTCGATAAATGTTGGCCAAAATGGGAAATAAGAGTAGAATCTTTGAAATCTGAAATATTGTGACAGACATTTGACAATAACACTGGACAGCGGAATTATCATACGATAGACATAAATTGTCAATTGTACAACAAAATAGGTTATTTCACAAAATACTACAATCACATAAGCAAAATTATATTTTTTCCTGTACTATTCATAAAAAAATTGTATCACTTTTTCTAGCACTCTTTTTCTATTATCAAAATTTAGTTTTTCTTCCGAGTTCCTACAAAGTAAATATGTTCTGTAAAGCATCTTATCCTCTCTCTGATTATTTTTGTTTTGTTGTCCACCGGCAATGTTTGTCGCGTATGCGAGCAGTTATACTGGTAAAATAATACGTCACAGTGGAAAACACCCCGCTCATGTCACAAAAATCTACTGAAAATAGATATTACAAAATGATTCGGAACACTTTGCCCTTTCTTTGGCGAAAAAAGCAAACTCCGCACAGGGTTTACGACATCGCTACGCTCGCTTAAAACCACTGCCATCATACAAAATCACGTGACGATAGTAACCAACAGGCAGATTAGCTATGACGTCTTTGCCTGCCAACAGAGACTGCAGACACTCGATCTGTTTGGGTTTCGCTTTTATGGAGGAGTCAACTCCGTCATTACTTTGAGAATTTCTTCAACAGTATCCATTGATTGTTTACATTGAACCCGTGTAACACTGAAATTTCGCCCTCGGCGAAAGGACGGAAATGGCCGAGTTGTTACGATTGTAGTGATAATTACAATTACAATTACATGGCATTTATATAGCGCAAAAATTATGTAGACATATTCTATTGCGCTTCACACAAGTCCTAAGATTTTGAATCATGTTAAGAACAACACTATGTACACTATGATAAACACAGTTTTCTAAATCAGTGAGACTGGAAATGCCGCAAGATTAATTGTGAAACTGTTGGAACAAGTGTGTTTTGAGTCGAGCCCTAAATGTTACTTCACATTAAATGTTTTTAAGAGAGCTTGGAAGATTATTCCACAGTTTTGCGCCAACTACAGCTAATGACCGGTCTGCAAGTTTTGTACGCCGTCTGGGAATATGAAAGTTGACATCACTCTGTGAACGCAATCTATATCGACTTGTATTCTTATGAACAAACATATCCTTGATATATATTGGAGCTGTTCCGGCGATTACTCGAAAGACCAAAACAAGGACTTTAAACATAACTCTTGCTTTAACTGGGAGCCAATGAAGTCGTTTCAATAGTTCAGCACTTGGATGGTGGTACGAAACATTTAGCACAACCCTTGCAGCATGGTTTTGCACACGCTGTAGTTTGTTGACTTGGTATGCTGGAATATCAGTGTAGAGACTGTTACAGAAGTCAATGTGAGAGTGAACTAATCCATGTACCAAGGTTTCAGTAGATTCTTGAGTAAGATGTCTCCGTAGTGTTCTTAAATTGCGTAACTGAATATTGGCTATTTGACATTTCTTCTGGATATGTTGGTCAAAGCTCAGAGTATTAGTCATGATCACTCCAAGGTCCCTGACTTGGTCAACACATTTAACATTAATACCTCCAACATTCACTTTCTCTATATTTAGTTTATTCAATTGCTGTTTAGTTCCATAGAATATTATTTCAGTTTTTGATTGATTCATTTTAAGTTTATGGGTTGTCATCCATGTAATAATATCGTTCAGGCAGCAGTCAAGCTGTGCGAGCACTGAGGATACATTACTAGGATTACCTGCCTCAATGGACAAGGCAAGCTTGTGGTCATCTGCGTAACCATACAGACTCGCAGCAGAATATTTTTCAACAACCTTATTTAGAGCTGAGATATACAGAGTAAAGATTACAGGCCCAGCACAAGAACCCTGGGGGACTCCGAATCTCAAAGGTTCACTGTCAGACTTTGACTGGTCTATAATGACTGACGTTGTACGGTTGGTTAAGTAGGATTCAATCCATTTCAGTGGAGTATCTTGAATACCAAAGTCTTGTTGTAGTAGCTCTAGCAATATAGGAACGTCAATGGTGTCAAAAGCAGCACTCAGATCTATCATAACCACAATTGTCACTTTATTATTCTCAATGTTTTCTAGTAAATCATGATACATTTTAACCATGGCCGTTTCAACACCATGATATTTTCTGTACGCACTTTGGTAAGCTGGTAAAAGATTGTTGTCTTCAATGTACTCATTTATTTGATTTAATGCTGCCTTCTCTAAAATCTTTGAGAGGAATGTTAGATTTGAGACTGGCCTGTAATTTGGAAGTTCAAGTGGAAGACCTTTTTTCTTAAGTAAAGGTTTGATTACTGCATTTTTCCAGTCATCAGGAAACACACCAGTAAGTAGTGATTGATTCACAATTTCAGTGACAATTGCAATAAAATGAGCAAAGTACTTTTTAAGTTGAATGGTAGGTATCACATCAAGTTCACAAGTTGAGGATTTGGATGCAAAAACAAGTCTTTTGATATCACTTTCTGACAGAGGTTCAAACTCTGAAAATTTTCTATCCATTAAAGATGTGCTATGACTGGAAGAACTATCAGTTGCATAGGACGGTAAGTTGTCAAGTTCATTTCTTAGCTTAGAAATCTTATCAGCAAAATATCGTTGGAAGTCATTTGCCAGAGAAACTGAGCTGCTATGAACTGGAAGAGGATTGTCCTTGGACCTTCCCAATAAGTCTGAGGTTACAGCATACAACTTTTTAACATCACCGGCTGCCTGTCCAACTTTGTTCTGGTAATAATTGTCCTTTGCCCGAGAGAGTGCCACACTGTAGTAATTTCTTACGCGGTTATACACTTTCTTAGTCAAGTCAGATTTGTTACTCATAAATATCTTTTCTATTGATCGCCTGAAGTTCTTCAATTGTTTTAGGTATCCAGAGTGCCAAGGAACTGATGGTCTACAAATTAGAGTCCTAGTTGTGACAGGGGCATGTTTATCAATAATGTCTGATGTTGATCTGGTGAATTGAGAAACAAGGTCATTTACATTGGAATACTTCCCCACGATGTCATTAAAGATACATAAATCATTTTGTAAAGCGTCCTCTGATACATTTTTCCAATTGCGTGATTTCCGTACTTTCCGGACAAGAGGAGGTCGAGGCTGTTCAACATTACAGGTGACAAATGAGTGATCAGAGATGTAATAGTCTGAAGTCGGTTCTTTAATGACCAAACGTTTGTCCTCTGTCTTGGTGATTATCAGGTCTAGTATATGACCACTAATGTGTGTAGGAGTACAAACATGTTGCGTTAGTCCAAACGTTCTTAAAAGTTCCTGAAACTGTTTAGAATAACAATCTGTGTTATTATCAACATGAATATTAAAGTCACCTAAGAACACTTGAGACTCAGACCTGGTTGTTATTTGATCAAGAAATTCTGCAAATTCTGACATGAACATAGCCAACGTCACGGGATTTCTCTCTGAATACGGAGGTCTATAAATACCAAAAATGACAAAAATGAGTGACTGACAACAAACTTTCCACTCAACACATTCAAATGATTGGAATAATCGTGGTGGACATCTGGACACCTTAAGATTGTTTCTGTATAATATAGCAAGTCCGCCTCCTTTGCGGTCCGGTCGTGGGACATCATCAAACCAATAACCCTCCTGTGACAATTCCCCTCTAATTATGTCATCGCCATCAGGACACAGCCAAGTTTCGGTTATCACACAAAGGTCAATATCAACCTCAAGGATATGTTGGAGTAGTTCAGCAGTTTTTCCGCGAACAGACCTTGTGTTAACCGTACATAGTTTCAGGTGTTTTTTCCTTTGTGCATTAAGTAACAATGTGTGGTCAAGTTTAATCTGGATCAGGTTTTGGTGGTGAACACCTGCATTTGATTTTGTCCTCAGGCGACCACCTCTTTTCCCCCTGTATTTCAAAATACCAAGCTCTTTCAATAGTGTGAAAGTTTCTTTGTTAGGTAATGTAAGTTTTCTGGGTACAGATCTATAATCCCATAATTGCTGTCTATTGTAACGTATTACACATGGATTAGCCATAACCCCAGGTGAGATTTCACTCAGCAATATAGATGACATATTTATTGACATTTCCCTCCAATATATGAAGTTCAGTGAATATTTTTCATCAAAATTTCCTAATAATCCAAATATTATCCCAACAAACAACAACTGCATCTTGCGGACCAGAAATTCATTAATCCATATGACAAGAATCACATTTCCAAGTCCACTGGTTTAGACACAATAAATAAATTCATCAGAGCACAGTGAAATGCAGCCATTCACCAGGCGCAAACCGAAAACTATAGATACATTCTTTTTTTTTCTTTATCGTTAGAATTTGTTTTTTTTCATCCATTATTAGTCGTTTTTCTAACATTTCATTCCGATTGTCATTTTACTGAACAAAAATTGAAAGTAAAAAAAATCAAATCCTTCCAGATCTGGAAGGATTTCTGTGTGGTAGCAGAGATTCTCCTTACTGAAAGGGGGAGATCACTGCGTTGGAGATTGCGAAAATAGAAATGGGCGAGGAGTGCCAAATGTCTAAAGAATGTAAGAGCAGGTTCGGGTTTATTACGATTTTACCCGAAATTTGTCGATATTTACCGATTCATTAGGGTCCGTAATCCTCAAAGGTGGTATTTTTAATGATTGTCATAAATGATTACCAAACTTTCTTTAAGAAACAACAACAATTAAGTCGTTGTTATCTAAAAAGCTCCTGCAGAATGCTATTCAATGAACGCTGTTAGTATACAAAATTAGAGAGATGCTTCCTTGCGATGTATCATGGGGACTGTATCTTTTTAATAATATGCATCATACTTTATTGCCAACTCCATATATAATACAAAATAGTTTGCATATACTGGTAATAATTTGACAGAGAGGTTTGAGTCCCAAGATACAAAACTTAGCTTCTGGTCTCCCTATTTATTGAGAGTAAATGAATGACAGAAAAAAGCAACCAACATACATCTCCATTATATTCCGTTTTGGAATGTCTAATGTCAGAATCTCCAACACAGATCAAACGTAATGTAAGATAGATACGCCGGTAATATATTGTATACAAATTAATGCGAGTAAGGATGCTGTTTGCGACTTTAAAGGTGGCATGCGACAGTTTGCCCAAATGGTGTACAAGTAACAAATTCTTATCCCTCTTCTGTGGAATTTGTGAAATATGTCGCTTTAAATGTCAATTATTTCCAAATATATAAAAAGGACAATGGTGATTTCAGTTAAAAAAGATATCGACGGCAGAGCTGATTACCCGGATGATCACATAACGTGACCTTAAAAGTAAGTGGTCACGTGGTTTTATTAGTTAAAAAATAGCTAACTGTGCAACGTGGCTCGGATAGAAAATACATTTTTGTAATGATAAGTTATGTTTTATATTTGTAATTTCCCATGGATCGTGGGCACTTATAAACAACATTTCGCGGGATCGTTTCATGTAGTAATAATTATTTTGGTTGAATGAAAGACATCGTCCAAACTGTAGGATACCGCCTTTAAAGCTACGTTTTACAACATTGTTATAAACACAAAGCAGGCATACTCTGACTATAAAAAAGAGATAGGGTGACTGCAGTTTACTGGTAGAGTCTCCAACTGTAACTTCTCTGACCATTTACTTCCGTACACGTTGGTTTGAGACCCGATCGAGCCGAAGAACTTAATGTGGTTAAATCGTCCAGCTGACCTAAGGTCCGCCAGTGATTCTACCCAGACATGTATCTAGGGTCTTTCTCCGCAATAATAGCTGGGCGTACCTTAAATGACGATATTTGTGTTATTTAAAAAACAACAACAAAACAATAAAAAGTGAAAAAATATATCTATAAGAAAAAACATAAATCACACTTTTGGGCTGAATTAATTCAAAATCGTGTGATTGATTGTTTGTTTATTGGGTTTATCGTCCCACCAACAGTATTTCAGTTATCTGGAGACGGTGTCCACTTGAAGCAGATATAGTGCTGCCTTCACTGTGTATAGCATGCCGTGAACACCTGGCATGATACCACACCCAGTCACATTATCCTGACACCTGTCTAACCAGTCGTGGAACTACCCTTATATTTGCTTGAGCGTTAGCAAGGGAGCTATACCACTACCATTTTTAACGACTTTGGTATGTCGTGGCCCGTGATCGAACCTGGGGCCTCCCGTACCTGGAGCCGACGTTCTACCGATTGCGCTACCAGGTCCGGTCCTATCATGATTGTGAATAGGTTTGCTTACAGAAAACGTTCAAGGTGAACTAAGGGCATTTCTTTTATTTTTTCGATGTATACTGACAATTATCTGAAGTTATTACCATAGTTATAAGCTAAAAGACAGGTATAAATTTGATGAAATACATAAATTGCTACATAATATGATTTTTCTTCTTTTATACCATTTGATACCATTTTCATATTTTATGTATGTAAATGGATTTCTTTTCAAGTATGTTTTTCATAAGGCAAGTTTTAAACCAAACAAATATCAAGTTCAATTTAAATATGTCTAATTTCTTTCGTATAACCGCTACATGGTCGTGCTTTCATCCGTTCAGCCCAAGTAATAAGCCTCACGAACAAATGCAGAATGTTCAACACATGTTACCACAGTGAAGGCAGCACTATCTCTGTTGCATGTAAGCATCGTATCTAAATTACTGTGAGGTTGTAGTGGGCGATATATAGTATTCCAATATCTTGAAATAAAATTTGATTTTTTGAAGCAAAATATCCCATAATTCTTAACTCTAGCCAACTTATGTTGCCGGTGGTTTTACACATTGATGTAGCGTCTTCTTTCACCGTTAATAGTTTGACGTCACTATCAGTACCATTACTAATTAACTATGTCATAATGTTTATTGCATTTACTGCTCCGTTCACATTTTGGTGAACCAAAAATTCTTAAAACTGGACCAATACTTATATTTTATGCTTACGAAACGGTATTATTTCCTAGATCATGTTATGGTTTGCAAAGACAAAATGAATGCTCTCTATTATTGTTGTAAAATGTGGGGTATTGATGTAAGTATAGATAAGTAAGCTGTAATTGTAGTTAACAAGGCAAATAATCAGGAATGTTGTGAATGTTGTGAAATATCTTATAAAAGGGAATAACTCAAAATGAAGATGCATTTATAGACATTGTACATTGATGTTACATTTAAACAAACTGTTGTTACTACGCTTCTTAAAACATTCAGAAAGTGGGCTGCAAGCATTGTACTCATTGAAACTTAGTGATTTATTATTGGTGGACCATAATAGCAGTTTCATTCGAAACAGTCTCTGAAATTGTCTTGATATATCCTTTCTAGCCTATGTACAGCTTAAAATAGTTGTTGTAGGACTGCTCGACCCGTTATTATAAATACGTGACTGACAGTCTGGACTGATCACGGCATGTTATCTGTATCACAGTGAAGGCAGTCTCATACTTGATGAAGTTCACCACCATGTCTGTGAATATAATGTTGTTGTTAATGCACCCTTACCCACTTTTTACAATACAGTTTTATGTAGCATCCCAATCTACGTCGTTTTGTTTTTCTGTTCTATGAGAACTAATATTTTATTATAATATTATTTTAATTTAATATCGCATCTTAAGCGCGTATTGCAAGCCATTGCACTCATTTTTTTATTGTAACAATTCTACATGTAATTTAACAATTATTCTTTTCAAAATTGTGTGGTTTTATAAAGAACAGTTCTATAAACCACACGATTAATGCCGTAAACCGGATTGTAATTTCGAAGAACTAATAAACAATCATTTTATTTCTGATATGAATGCTAGACATTATTTTATGGGAAACATTACGATACGCTTAATAACTTTTATAGTGCTATTTAAAAGACCGTCTTTACTTATACTTAAGTACGAGTGTATGCAACAATTATGCCCTAATTCCCCAAAGCAATGGTAAGGTAGTGCTACATGAATTTGACATAGGCAAACTGTCGGATACCACCTCTAAATGAGGTAGTTTATTAATTACATGTAACAATATCTGACCCCTGTTTGGATATCTGTGCATGATATATGAGGGAAATTCATACTTTAATCTGAGAAAAAGCGATTGTGAACACTTTTTCAAGATTGTATAACTCGATAAAACTCACTCTAAATATTCATTTTTTCCAAACCTATGAATAAGCACTATTTAATTAATTAAGCATTTAATTGAAAGATAAAGCATTTATCATTGTTGGATGACGTTCTAGTCGCTACACCATAGGCACTGACTTTTGTTTAGTCATGGGATTTTTCGGGGTGCATGCGCCCGAACCTCCCCCCCCCCCACTCCCCATTTGCGACCAAGCGTACAGATTATCATGCCTAACTACGCCCCTGTGTTATCTTAAAACTAAATGCTTATCTTAGTTTATAAATACCTAACTGTGCAGCGTGGCTTGGATAGGAAATACGTATAAGTATCGTTTCTGTTTTCACCTCATGTACATCTGATTTGAGATGAACAAAGAAGGGAGGAAACTGATTTAGCTGCTGAGAAGTAAAAAGAGCATTAATTTTAAAATGTGAGAAGGGTTCATTTAGTTTTGTATAACCTTAAATAAATAGAATAAACACAACAACGCTTTACAACTCATTCAAGTGTTAATGTATGCACATATCACTACATTACATCAATAAAAGGTTACTTGTAGGTTAGTTGCCATTACATGCATTTAAAGTTTACTGTGTTTAGAAGCCTTAATGTGGTGTTTTATATCACACATTGTCAAATTTGTGTTAAATATTACTGTGATATTCCTCTCTGGCGAGTAGCATAGGCAAGTACACTGCCCAAAGGTGCCATTAAGGCGCATTGATATTATTTAATTAAAACCCATTATAACAAGGCCGTCCATATAAGAACCAAACTATCTACATATCGCATATATCAATCTGATCAGCACACACAGAGACACTTTGATTGTATTCATGTTTAAAGAACAGACGTGTGACAGGACACTTCTAGTCTTGTAACATACTTATAATGTGCATGGTCATCTTTGTTTAAAGAAAATGTGCATTATTACAATTGGATCAATATTTCTATCTGTTTATACATTAGGTTTCCTTTTAGTCATAGACACCTTATCTAGTATGGTCACATGCTGATGTTTTATATTGGTTTTATGTACACAGACAAAAAGCCTGAATCTAATTGACTGGAAAAAATACACAACAGAATAATATATTCTAGCCGTAAATGAAACATGACGTAAGGTATCATAACGCACTTTATTTGCATAAATTCGACACGTTTCTCTAGTCTTTATACACTAAGAAACATTTTCGAAATGGTGTTGTCGACAATTTACCGGAATAATGACGTAGGTACTGGAATATCGAAAGGCAAATTTTACTCGAAAACAAAATCATTAACAATTTGAGTTCTGGGGAAATTGTATAAATGCAGGTAAATTTCCATAAATTAGGACCTATAAGAGACATAACTCTTGTGCATTTGGAGCATATAAAATAAATCAAGAGTAATTTAAGGCTTACAATGGATAAACATTAACGAAAAATAACTGAAGGCAAGGCAAACTGTTAATAACAGTAACAAGAAACAGAGACACAGTTATGATATATCATAATGGCAACCCATCCTTTTATTATTGTTGCCACCCATATATTTTATTATATAAAAAGCTGAAATTTAAAATACAAACTGAACATATTATATCCTACATAAAATTACAATATGCAAGATCAAACATACATAATTGATGTTCATGAAATCTGCGGATAAAAACTTTTATATATATATAAACACAGGATAAGGCACAAATAAAAAACAGTTTGTCTCAAATGAGGGTCTGATGTATTCACGTAAAAGTAATACACATGTAAATCATTAACTATATAGTCTCTAATTGTGTTCAAGCTTTACGATTGTGGCTTAAATAAGATATAAGTATTTATTTCTGTATTTTAGTTGTTTTAGATTTTGTCCGTTAACGTGGCAAACTTGAATTCAGCACGTTTAGTATGTTTTAGCACTTGTGTTGTATTCGCCAAGAAAATATTTACTAAAGAACCTACATAGTCTTACTTCATGACATGTTCATTATTTATAAGCAAATCGGATAAGCCATTTTAGATGAGGAAAAAAAAGAAAAATATATTTATAGCATGACGAAAAAATAAAAAAAATAACAAGTATATAATATATATAATATAAGTATATAATGTTACAATTTACATTTCAATGTCGATACATGTTGATAATTCAGTGTTTGGGAAGAGCTAATGGTAATGACTCATATGTAAGCTTAAAAGCTAAATACACATATTTATACGAGGGATGTTCAATATATAATGAGACTGTCCTCATATATTTTTATTCTGACGTGAAATATATAAAAATTTGGTATCATTATTAAATACAACTTATCGTTGATCAGAATACCGGCATTGGTAGAAAAATATAATTCGACATAGAAATTATGATCATTCCAAAAACCATAGCAACGCGTTATCGCCCCCGTCCATGCTGTATTATAAAGACGTACATTATAATATAAAGTAAAGGAAGAATTTATTTTTGCTTTTACATAATAATCCGCCAATAATTTGTACGTTATATCAATGACGTCATCTGAAAAAATGACGTCATTTGGTCGTAAATCGTTGATATAATCTACTTTTGTTCACGGTTACCCTAACACGTTGTCTTCTTCTTCTTCTTTCGATTAAGGAACTGGGCTCTTAATTAGAGCGTAATTAGTTGTCACGTTAAAATTATGCAGGAGAACGACTTGAAGTGCGGCAAACATTAAGTTGTGTATGAATTTAGGCAAATCGGCGACGAAAACGTTTACAATGATAGAAGACGCTTAGAGGAAAGGCAGTGTTTGTAGTGCGTTTGTATTTAGATGGCACAAAACGTTTTCTGAGGGACATACAGCACTTAATGACGAGCATAGGTCTGGCAGAAAGAAGTTCGTGAAAGCGTCAAGCATTGCGTCAATTCAGTCAGCGCTCGATACGGACAGACGTTTAACGGTGCGGGAGCTTGCCGAAATTGCTGACGTAAGCGTAGGAACTGAGCATCGCATACTGACAAAAGATTTAAGCATGAGACAAGTAAGTAAATATTAAATAAATAATAGTGTTGAATAATTCTAATAGAAGTTCAGTATTTTAAGTATAAACATATCGGCGTTTTTGTTTCTAGATAAAAATCATAATGAAAAATAAGAATCATTTATTTAGTTTTAAGAAATTTATCATTCCTGCATTAATTTTTATCAGTTATGAAAAATGCATTTAGGTTATAAAATAATGAAAACAGTATCACATATCTGTATTATTACAGTGTATTCATGATTTTTTTTCTTTATGGACAGGTGCATGACAGATGGGTCCCTCCTCTTTTCAAAGGCTATGAAATAGAGAGACCCGTCGAAGAATCGCAGAAGTTTATCCGGCGAGTAAGGATGGAGGGTGCAGACTTTCTCAGATACGTTATGACGATGGACGAGACTTCACTTCATCTACACGACCCCGAGACACGCGTCCATTCTGCCGTCTGGAGACGCGCTGGCTCCCCGCCCCCACTGAAGGCTCGTGTTAACTGCTCGGCCGGCAAGCAGATGTATGCTATGATTGCGGACTCTATTTCACCCCGTTCCCGTCGGAAAAATCATCAACGCTATTTTCCAAAGGCGTGTATAAGTATAAAACTTACAAAAAATATTTATTAAATCAATCTGCTTATTTAGTATTTTACTAGAATATGCTTATTGTAGATAAATTTCACTATGATATATAATATAATAAATTAAAGAATGAAAGGAAACAACAAAAGAATAAACAATTACATACGCGTAAATTGTTCTATCAATCGTATTTTTTATAGAATAGACTTACATAAAGACATCACATACTGTTTGATACGCATTTCGTTATTATAATATTTTTCTATGTTAAATATGTTAACAGGTGCTTAGACGGGATCTACAATCCGTAAGAAACGACCGGAAATATGATTAGAAAAGTTCATGATGCACCATGACAACGTGTCTGCTCATACTGCCGCCGCTACGCAACTGGAGATCGGTGTACTCGGGATGAGACAGATGAGTCACCCACCTTACTTGCTGGACCTCGCACCTTTTGACTTTGCGATATTCCCGCATATCAAACTTCAGGTAAAGGGGCACGACTTGACACATTGAAAGACCTACAGACGGCCGTAAATGGTATAATAAAGTCAACAACAAGTGAGTCGTATGAAGACATTGTCATCAATCAGCCACCAAAGATGTGTTCTGCATTCGGGAGCATATTTTGAAAAGCCATGAATGAATGTGAGAAAACATTATAGCTCGTACAAACACTAGATGTAATATATCGAGGGATTCGTCATTATTTTCTCTAAAAGTCTTGTATGAGTATATATTTATACAATCTGTAGTAACCATTGTTAATAAATTAAAAATCACAATTTAAGTGTTTGGTACGGGTCGTTGTTTGTTTTTCATTTCCAATACGAGCACAGTAGTCTATGGTGTCGCTAATCTGTAAGTGTAAACCTCAATCCTGGAATCTGACCTTCTTGTACAGACGTGTAATTAGTACTTTTGGAACTTTCAGCAAAGGTAAACTTCACACCTCCCGCTGTAACCTCTGATTTGCCACTTTTACCACAGTAGGTCCGAGTATTACCACGATCGATAGTTGTACATACACTGTACGTGTGACCAGCTCTGAGTGTAATACCATGGTCCCCATTGTACTGCAGCACTTTCACTGGAACAAGGTCTTTACCTGACGAGGGATGTGTGCTCTTGCATTGAACTAAATCATGGCCGTCTTCACTTATGTTCAGGGTCACTGTCATCGACTTCGGACCAGGATATAGCAGTACGTATAACAATATGATAGTTTGATTAACTGTCACATTAATGGCGTCTGATTTTCCACCATGGCCCCAATGTGTAGAGGAAGATCTTTCTGTAAACCGATGTACTTCGAACTCCTCGTCAACTTTGTCAAATTGTGTCGGCATCAACTGCTGCTGCAGACTATTTAAAGTACCGAACTCTTTCACCTCGGTTAGAACCTTGGCCAAAAATGTGTTTAGAGTAAATTCAGATTTCTTTACACAATTTCTCTTTTCAGCTTCTAGTAACTGTTTTTCTACGTGTTTTATGTCCGTCTCAACCGTTTTCATAACGATAAACAACTCTCGTTCATTTTCAGATTTAGTATAATGTCTGGCCAGTTCATGCCCAGTTGCCATCGAAATAGAAAGTTCTTTGTGCACTGACTGCAGCGCCTGCATGTTCTCCATAGCAGTATCTCTAATTTTCTTTGCTGCTTCCTTTATCTCGTGGACAAGCTTTTCTATGAATGCCTTTAAATTGCTCTCAGCGTCTTCAATTCTAGCAATAGTAATTTCGTACTGACTTTTGGCAACATCAATGTTATTTACAACGCTCTCGATATTCTTTTTCAATCTTTGTTCCAACTTCAACATGTTTTCCATAATGGTTTTTAACTCTAATGTTTCACTTACTTTTATTCCTGAAAGATTCACTATATTGTCACATTTTCGATGTTTGTCGATGAAACAATCACTGCACCCGAGTTCTTTGTGATCCTCACAATAATACCTCAATGGCTCCTCTCCGTGAGTGTCGCACTTCGTCACAACGTGTTTTAATTGTTTGCGGGCCTTCATATCTTCCAGAGGTTTCAGCTGGTGGTTGCGCATTATTTTTAGCCTACAGTGTCCCTGGTAACAATCTCCACAAAGTAGTTCATCACATGTCTCGCACCAGCCAACTGCTGGCTTCTTGTTATCCCCAGCTAGGCATGGTTCGCATAGATCTTGGACATCTTCATATTTATCCGGCTCGGTGTCTGAGCCCCGAACTTGCCCATGAACCTCATCAGTCATTGTCACTACAACAGGTAAAACATAATATAATTACTACGTTATCTGCCTTCAAATTTGTATAACCGTATGTGTGCAAAGAGCTTGATCGTAAAAATAGAGATTTTGTGAACCTGCATTTAAACCTTCTGTAGCACAATTTATTGTATGACAAGCTGGATAATGGTATATAAGGACGGATAATCTTTTCTGTCGGTGGGAGCTATAGCCACAATGTCTCCGGCTATTTTGCGAACTTAGTTTTCAAACAATAATGTTAGCAAAAGGACAAAAAAAAGACAATGGAAAATGAACGTCATCTAGAAAATAAACCATAGACCCGATCCGGGAGAACAAAACAGACCATTAAAGATCAAACCAACTAAATGAAATATTATCAATATATATACTCTGGTCAATTCCTGACAATCATCAAAGCGTCATTACAATAATACCTATTTATAAATGTCATCTGAAGAATTTGCTTTGCACTTATAATGCGCCTTTAAGCGTGTCATAAGATGTCAATATTTGAAAAACTGGTAAAATGCACAAAGTGCCCCATTCATGTGGTGTATTTGTTGACCAAATAAATGTATATTAAATGTTAGAATATTATTTATTATGCATTATCTACGTAACTACGTGCGTAGATGCTTAACGCTAAGACTTAAGCTAGTGCTCTACTTCTTTTTAGCCCACCTTACCCAGTAACGACCTCCAAGACCCACTTACGAATTGATTGAAGAGTTCATGCATACAAACAAACTGGCCAAGGTAAGTGAAGTTAAAGCCATAAATGTGGCCTTCAAAATTTTCCTAAATTTGACCTAGTAACCTAGATTTTTACCCCATGGGGCCCAGTTACGAATTCATCCAGAAATTCTGGCAGACAAATATTCAGACCAAGTTTTTAAAACTGCATATAAACTGTAGCCAGTAGTGTCGTAATAAGTTAATTGTTGACGACGCACGACTCACGACGGGATTTCAGACGAGTTCATATTGAAGGCGAGTGACTATTTAGCCACTTGGCATGCAAAGAAATAGGGGAAATCGCCGAACAATCCAAATGATGCAAAAGAGTACAACGAACAAAACTAAATGTTCCGAATGACGTCGTCTCTTTTAAAAAGGAGTCCCCAAAGTAAAAAAAAGCGCGAGAACGTTTTCGGCCCAATACATTACGAACTTTGATGTTATATCATTTATTTAGCTATTATTTCTGTGTATTATGGCACAATTTTGCGTGTTTAGTCTGCTTTTTTTGTTGGATATAATGAAAATATATAAAAATATTTTAAATGACATCTCTAAAAATGGTATTATAATTATTAAAAAATGACATTTGATTAATTTACATTATATAATAATATATATGATTATGTACCATTAAAACAATAAAGTCAATAGTTTTTAGATTGTTATTAACATTTGCAAAAGATTCATTTGCTTTTAAGTTTATTTGGAAACATGTTCAATGTTTTAATAATGTAATTTAATTATTTTGTTAACATAAATAACATAGTTTAAATGGGTGAAATACCTCTTGTAACATAACCTATTGTATTTGCTATTAAGAAATTTTTTTGTCTCATCATTACATCAATTTGTTTTTAATCTTGAAATAGCATGATCATCCTTGGTGTAGTGCTTGAGGATCACAAGGTGACTGGTTTGAACCACACAAGAGATGTTAGTCCTTGCGCAAGAATTCCTAAAACTTTGAACTGATATGCTGCAACTAATCTTGAAATACATATATATAATTTTGCTCTCTCTATAACCATGGGTGGATCTAGCCATGCGGGGAGACTCAAATAACCTTATTTTTCTCATTTGTAGCAAATTCACCAAAGCCTTTTTTAAATAGAATGTAGCCTTTAAGAACTTTATTTGTATCTCAATGCATTTCAAAGGATATTTATTGCTTTGAAGTATTAAATTTAAAAATTCACAAGGCTTTTATGTAAATTAGCCAGAATGTATTTACCTAATTGATGTTAATTTTTTTTTATAAAATTTGTATTAAAATATTTGATTTCTGTTTATTCACTTTGTTTATATAATTATGACATTAATTTTCCAAGATAAATTATTTATAAAAACTTTTTATTGCCTTGAAATATATGCAGTCCCTAAATAAATATATTTCCAAGATTAATGTAGATTTCACTTGATGAGAAAGATAGGAAGGGAAACAAGCTAAGGTGTATATATTGGATCAGTCAGTAAATTTTAAGAGTCTGAGAACAAACTATTGGAAAAGACTGAGAAAAAGGGTAGAATAAGCGTTTTAAAAAAAGTTTATTTCAATTAAGGGAGATAGTTAAATATAAAACTTCATAAAGAGGAATGCTGTTAAATATTATGGTATAGCGAAATGTAAAAGACTGTATTAAATATGAATTAATCTAGGCTTAAGTCTGGGTTAAATATCCATTTAAGAAACAAAACAATGTTTTATGTACATATATATTTTATTGAGAGCTTTTTAGTTATAACACACAATGCCATTTGTTAAATTAAATTTTCATTTAAACAAAGATTGGATTCAAAATGTACAATGACATATATTACCAAAGCAAAATAATTTCTGTTGGCCATTTCAGTCTTAGGACCATAAATTTATAATCAGTCCTAGGACAGGTACACAACTCCTAAATTTCTATAGGGTAATAAGGCTCACTCATGTCCTTTGAGGTTTATTTAAATGCACATAAGATAATTAAGTGGACTTATAAACAAAACATGTCCTTGGACTTTTGATGAAAAAGCACCTTGTTGTATCAGTAATAAAATCAGAAAAAAGAAAACTTTATCAAAAATCTATAAAAACCTCCTACTAGTTAGTTATAAACATGTAATTATTGTCATGAACACAAACTTTATTATGAGGGCACCGGTGGCCGAGCGAATCGCTGACATGAAACTCCGCAGCCACTCACCTTGTGGGTTCGAGTCCTGGTCGGGGCGAGAACTTTCATATGGTGAGGTTTTCCAGCTAACCGGTGGTGCGCTGGGGGATTTACCCAGACATAAGTCTGGGGTCTTCCTCCACCAATAATGAGCTTGACGTTGCCAACATGTATTATTGTGTCTGTGCGATGTTACAACAAAAAACAACAACAACTTTATTGACAAATGAATTAACCTCATCTATAACAACATATATTTACATTCACATTGTTCATAATACTCAATTTATATTTAAACAAAATGATAAATAGTTAATACTTTAGGTCCTGTAAACTTATTCTTCAAATGCTGGCTGTTGCAGGGATTCTGAAAAACAACAAATTATTTTAAACTATAAAGAACATCAGAATCGGAAGAATATATTATTTTGTTGCTTCTTGAGAGTTTGAGGGATAAGTCTGAAATACATACATACATAGACAAGATATAGTGTTTGCATAATAAAAAGGAAGCTTGATTGTAGAACTTATGTTACTATGCATTAAAATTTAGCACTTTTAACATTCATAGGAACAAGACTAATCCGCAGCGAGAAAATGTTATCAATTGTGATGTCTGTTTGCTTATGATGTGCAAGTAATGGTTATTCTACCTCTGACTGAATCATTGTCAGGGTATGTGATAGGGTGTAGTAAAATTGATGTCATTTTGCATGATAAAACAACACATATTTTTTACAGTGACAGCTTATTCTTTAAGATAACAGTCACTGTATATATTTTATATTTTGTAATACATTGCACAAGTATAATTGTCTTCACTTCAATGATTTGTGACCAAGGATTAGATAATTAATTCATATAAAAATTTACCTTTTATTATGGGTAATCTTAAGAAGTACCACCGCCCACACAATCCCATGCAAGAACACAGCTTGCCCTAGGCCAGATCAACCCTTTAAGCTACTATATTATGTAATGAGTTATTAAACTTAAACATGTTTAAGGGGTTATAAAAGGATAATGGCAGAATGATATTGGCCTGGTGCAAAGAATAATATGGTCTTAGGACAGTCTGGCACAGATGTATAGCCTGGACAGAATAATAGTGTCAAAGGTGGTATTTTAAAACTTAGGGCAGTATAATATGGCAAAGCTGTATAGCCTGGACAAAATGATATTGCCTGAGATGGTATTATGTAGCTTAGGGCAGTAAAATATGGTTTACATGTACTGTCTGGACAGCATATTATTGTCTGAGGGGGTAAAATATAGCTAAGAGCAGTTTAATATGGTATATATGTATGGTCTGGACAATATATTATTGTCTGAGGGGTATAATATAGCTTAGAGCAGTATAATATGGTATACATAAATGGTCTGGACAAGAATATTATTGTCTAGGGAGGTATAATATAGATTGGAGCAGTATAATATGGTATGCATGTATGGTCTGGACAGTATATTATTGTCTGAGGATTTTTAATATAGCTTAGAGCAGTATGTGGTATACATGTTTGGTCTGGACAAGCATATTACTGTCTGAGGAGCCATAATATAGTTAGAGTGGTATAATATGGTATACATGTATGGTCTGGACAGTAAAATATTGCATGGTCTTAGGGCAGTATAATATCGATGGCTCAGCGCAAAACTAGCCTTACTCCATATTTTGCCAAAAGTGCTTTTTTCTTAAAATATGATGTCTTATAACATTTTCTATCATCCCTGTGAATATTTTGATAATGTTCTTAACATGTCCAAAATAAATCATATTTTTATAAAATATTCTAAGTCAAATCCTTTTTTTTGTAAGTGCAAAACTATGACTATCTTTACTTAGGCATAGTTTTGCACCAACTTATTACTAAAAATGTGCGAAATTTAAGTGCAAAACTATACCTAACTCCAAAAATGATTAAAAAACACATAAAACATTATCCTCAACTAAAACTTGTTTAGGCATTGATTTCAATATTCATAAAAGAACACATAGTAGGAAAAAATATTGTTAAATGTCAATTTGGGAAGTGGGCAAAATGTTTTTTCGCTCTGGTGTAAACTTTTCAAAAACTGAGTTGGGCTAGTTTTGCGCTGAGCCATCGATATGGTCTTAAGACATAATAATACATGTAGGGCCTGGACAATATAAATGACCATGGGGTTAGTGTAATATAGCCCTTAAACAATATATTATAATATAATACATATATGGTCTAGGATGTAAAAATGGGAGAACCCTTATGTTGCCTGAAAGGGTATTATCTAGCTTGAGAAGATATGTCATCAGGGTGTATAGTATGGCAGGAAAAGCTTTGGTAGAGAAGCTGGTTACTTTGTGGGTATTTAGATTTGCTCCTAACACTTTTTTATCTTGAGCATGAAGCTGATTATGAGAGCAGCAGAAAAATAAACCGGTAGACCTAGGATGAGATCTGAATACAGATTTTTTTTTGTGAAAGCAGAGCAGAAAGCGGCAACATTATTTTGATGTCCATCAAGCTGGCATCTACTTGCCTGCTATGAGTATATATGTACTATGGCCTGAGAGTGTATACTTCTGTCCAAGATGGGTATAGGATGGCCTAAGAGGGTGTTATCTTGGATGATTTGGGTAAAGTATTGCCTGCAATAAGCATACCATGGCCTACTATGGAGGGTATTATTTTGCCTGATTTGGGAATGAGATGGTCTGAGAGGGCATCATCATGATTAGGGTACAGGTTGGCCTGAAAGGGTAAAATGTTACCTGGGTTGGGTATATGTTCGGCTGAGAGGGTATAAGCTTGCACGATTTGAGGAAACTTTGGCCTGAGGAGGTATATTCTTGCCTAATTTGGATACAGTATGGACTGAGAGGGTACAATATAGCCTGAGTGGATATTCTTTGGAGCAATATGGTATCAACTTGCCTAATAGTATGTAATTTGGCCTGAGGGGGAACAATCTTAACTTATTTGTGTATAGTCTTGGCTGCAATGTGAATACAATGCATAGTTCCTTACGCCCCTGATAATACAATGGCACATGAGGGGGTATTATTGTCTGAGATGAGTATACATTGGCCTGAGGGTTAAAATCATGACTTAGTAAAATAACTAGCTTAAAAAGATCTATGATAAAGTCTGTAGGGGGAATAATATGGTCTGAGGGGTATACAATATAATCTGATGGGCATATAGTATAGTCTGAGGGGAAGGGGGTATAGGATGTTCTGAGGGGGGAGGTGTATGGTATGGTCTGAGGGGAGTATATGGTCTTGGGTTATAGTATGGTCTGAGGGCTGTAGAGTATGGTCTGAGGGGGTATGTAGTATGGTCTGATGGGTGTATAGTATGGTTGAGGGCCAGTGAGGGGTGTATTATAAGATCTGATGGGTGTGTACAGTATGGCCTGAGGGGTGTGTATAGTAAGGTCTGAGAGGGGTGTTTGTGTAAAGTGTGGTCTGAGGGAGGTGCATAATATGGTCTGAGGGGTGTACAGTATGATCTGAGGGGTGACTTATATGATCTGAGGGGGGTGTATAGTATGGTCTGAGGGCAATATAGTATGGACTGAGGGATATGTAGTATGTGTGAATGGAGTATTGTTATATTCTGAGGGGTGTATATATGATCTGAGGGTGTGTGTACACTATGGTCTGAGGGGAGTATAGTATGGTCTGAGGGGTGTGTAAAATATGGTCTGGGGCATGTATAATATGGTCTGAGTGGGTGTATAGTATGGTGTCATGGGTGTATAGTACGGTATGAGGGGTGTATTGTATGATCCGTGGTGTGTATAGTATGGTCTGAGAGGGGTGTTTGTGTGTATAGTATGGTCTGAGAGGTGTATTATATGATTTGAGGATGTGTGCACACTATGGTCTGAGGGGAGTACAGTATGATCTGAGGGGTGTGTTTAAGATGGTCTGGGGTGTATAGTATGATTTTTGGGGGTGTCGAGTATGGTCTGAGGGGTTGGGGGGTATAGTATGTGTGGGGGGATGCAGTATGGTCTGATGGGAGTACAGTATGGTCTGAGAGGTCTATAAGCTCTCAGGATGGTGTATAGTATGGTCTGAGGGGTGTATAGTATGGCACAAGGTGATAATTATATGGCCTGAGGGGTGGTTGGGTCGGTTAAACATGGTTCCATGTGTGATGTTATGACTTAAGAGGGATAATTGTCTGACATGCAGGCCTATGGAGTATAGTCTGTAATGTAATATATAGCCTGATGGGTTTTATATGGCCTAAAGGGCTACAACCTGGCTTGTGGTGAATAAAATATGGGCTAAGATGATTAATATGGCTTAGAAGAGTATATATATAATCTGACCATCTGAGAAAAAAGGCCTGCTGGACTATAGTTCAACCATAAAAAGTAAAATATTGACTGAGTACCTGTTATTTGTCATGAGGGCCTATAACCTAACCTGTGGGTAGTAATCTGCCCTGAGGGTCTGAGCTGTAAAATGTTCATAATGTTATCTTGCATTGGCCACTTATATTTTGTACTGGTGGTTTACTAAGGCCCATATCTCAAACCTTCCTCCAATGACAGTCAGTAGTGTGCATAATTCAATTCATGCTGCAAGACTTAAACTTGGTCAATGTGTCTAGTATTAATCAATCAGTGCCAGTAGATGATTATTCAAAAGTCAGTCAATAAGGAGTTACTTAGTTGCCTATGGGGTTTACAGCTAAGTGCAATAAATTAAAATTGTGTATCAAACTGTTTAGTTCAGAGTGGTAGAGCATTTGTTCACACTTTATTTAGTAAGGTTAAAGATACCTTGTCTGGGACACTTGCTGGTCAATTGGTACCTTTCCTTCGACATATGGTTGTTCCTTAAACACATAATGAAAAACCATGTTTTTCATCTTTATTTTCATTATCTGAGAATCTTAATTACCGGTAGGTCTGAAAATCTTAATAAATCTGTAGTACAAGTTTAGAATATCAACAAATAATGACAATTGGCTTTATTCTATGCAAATGATGTATCATGTGAATATGGAACAAATTCATTGGCAATAACACAAAACTAACAAGAAATAGCCATGTACCTATTCATAATTATTATGAACATAACAGTGGCATACTAGTTCAACATACTGCTGGGTTGTATCTTATTCAAATTCCTCCTCTTCAATCAAAAGCTGTATAACATAATCAAATTAAACACAAAAATTCACATAGTTACCAAAGTTTCGTCCAAGGTAATCTTAAAAGGATTTTTATTTACATATCACCTTAATAAACATAAATATAATGCCTTAAAATAGTAATGAAACAACTGATTACATAAGATACATCAAAAACCTAAATATTTAATTTATGATGTTAAGTTTTTTGTTTTGATTTGTGATACCGTTTAATTAATACACTTTGCAAATGTTAAAAAAATATCAAGATACAGATCTAGTTGATAAAACCAATATGCATCAAAATTATGATACAGACATAAAGAGGTGTAGACCAAGCCTGCATACAGTACAAATGGCAAGTTCCAGACATATTCTTGGTTTCCTCAAAATGACCGTCTTAACATCTGAAAAAGAAAAAGTGCATTGTTTAAAAACACATTTATTTTCCTCAGAACAATGATATACCTCACATAATTAGCAAACTGTGCAGCCCTAAAATAGACACCAATGTATTTAAACACAAAACAATGAAAAGCTGAGCATAGCATAGCATAACATAGATCAGAAGGAATTTTAACATACCCATTTTGGCTGATTGAATAATCCTTAATGATAATTGATAGTAAATGCTGATTAATGATTTTATATGGCATCAACTGATCAAGTTGATCACATAGAGAAAATAAACTTTTGAATCGTTATATATAACTAATGCTGGAGAATACGCACGCGTTAAGATAGTTTATTTTTAAAAATAATAAGTAAAATAATACTCACCAGACAAATCTACACTTGCTGCCAATGTTTACTTTAAACTTTCAAACTTCGCGCCGACGGGTAGCAACCGAAGCACAGCCGAGGACGTTCGTTCTGATAAGGGGCGGATCGACAGCCGGGCACGGTAAGAATGGCGACCTTAGTCGGAGATGGGGTACGTGTGGAATCCTCAAGTGTAGACATCGTTAGGTTGCTGATGATGATAGACACTTAGCTAGATTCAGAGGATAAAAGACTCCGAGCAGTGGAATAGATGAATGTATAAAGGTAGATGGGACAGGGATGGATTCGAAGGTGGGAAATTTTACCTTTACATCCTAACTTGGGTCATCTGTAATCGATTATGTAGTAACAAGAGAATGCAATTTCGCACGTGTCTCACGTTTTGCTATAGCAGCCAGTAATGGCTGGAATGAACCACTGCTCAGTGTTGTTTGTCCTGTCATGCAATACCGGTTTACACGAGGAAGTATGTTATGATGATATGTCTATAAAATGGAACGAAGATATTTAAACTAATTTCTCAATCATTTAATTGCTAAATTGCCTGAGCTGAATGCACTTACTGGAAGTATATGTTTTAATAACGAGTCAGTTTGTAAGGTTAATGTAATGAGGTTATAAGAGATGTAACTGATCAACTTTATGTTAAGCATGTAACTCGTCAGATCCGTGAGTCATTTCCTGATGTTCCAATATCCAGTCTTAATAAAGAGTGGTTTGATACAGAGTGTATGGAAGCGAGGAAACGTTATTTGGGTGCTCGTGATATATTCTACCATGACAAATCGGACATCAATAGAATCACTTAATTTCATCGTAAAAGTTATTATAAGACCCTTATATATATAAAAAAAGATCATTTACTTAACGGAAAATTGAGTAAAATGAAAATCTTAGGATCTGCAAACCTAGGGAATTAGGAAGTATTTTAATAGCTCGAAGAGTGATAATGATTGTGGAGTATCACTTGACCAGTTTTATAGTTATTTTCGTAATCTGGAGAAGGATATATTTAAAAGAAGTACTGTCGAGACCGAATTCTTTAGTAGTGAGCATAAATACACTAATGGCGATTTTATTAATAAATCAATAACTGTCGATGAAGTGATTTCTGCAATAAAGCATCTAAAGTCTTGTAAGGCGGGTGGAATTGATTGTCTTATTAATTAGTACTTCATTAAAAGCAATGATATAATTAGTGGCAATATTTGTGACGTATTAATGTTTTTTTATTAGTGGTAGTTTTCCCGCAGATTGGACCTATAGTATAATTGTTCCTTTATATAAAAAGGGTGATCCAAATAATTATCGAGGCATCACTCTCTTGAGTGTCTTTGGTAAATTGTTTACATCTGTAGTAAATAAACGGATTGAAAGGTTTGCTGAACTTAACTCTAGTATTGGTGACAATCAGTATGGTTTGCGAAAGCAACAGTCTACTGCTGATGCTATTTTTGCTCTCAACTCAGTAGTTCAGCATTATATGTTTATATACAGCCATGGCTGACCTAAGTAAGTGTTTTGATGGTATCAACATAAATGCACTCTGACTAAAGCTATATAGAAAACGAATTCAAGAAAAGATGTTAATGATTGATAAAAATATGTATCAGAATGTTACATATTGTGTAAAGACATGTAATAGTTTTCTGATGTCTTCTTTACTACAGTTGGCTTTAGACAAGGTGAGGTCGTCTTACCAATCTAAGCGTCGTTGTTCTTAGATGACCTTTGGAAACATTTAAGAAATAACCTAACCTCTCATATTATTATTAGAGACGTTGTTCTTATCGTGATACTTTTCGCGGATGATATGGTTATTTTAGGGCAGTGTCCTGGCGACTTACAAGCCGAACTAGATTTACTTTACGATTACTGCCAAACTTGGAGTTTAGAAGTCAATATTTCCAAAACAAAGATTATGGTTTTTAAGAAAAGGGGGAACGCCCACAGCAACGAGACATTTACATCCAATTGGAGTGATATAGTGGTTTTAGGTTCTTTTAATTACATTCTTGCATCACAGTGACCAACGTTTTACTTTGTTTTGCACTTTTATTGTAAGATGATGTACTCTATACAAATCTTAATAAATATATGTTGATTCTGTTTGACGCTTTAAATGTAGTATCCGAGTGTTTCTTTATATCTAATACATGTAACATCAACTTACAACTGCTCTGGGGTATTCGTACAGCATTGCTGCATAAATTTATACTTTAGTTGACGTTACATCTTTTTATGACATTACCCCATTTGTTATACATTACAAATTACAAGATATATAGCTTCAGATTTCCATTATTTCCTAATCTATAAACAAACATGATAGGACTGGACCTGGTAGCGCAATAGGTAGAGCGTCGGTTCCAGGTACGGGAGACCTCGGGTTCGATCGCGGGCCGCGACATACAAAAGTTGTTAAAATGGTAGTGATATAGCTCCCTTGCTAACGCCCAAGCAACGATTAAGGTAGGTTCACGACTGGTTAGGCCGGTGTTAGGATAATGTGACTGGGTGTGGTATCATGCCAGGTGTTCACGGCATGCTATACACAGTCAAGATAGCAGTATATCTGCTTCAAGTGGACACCGTCTCCAGATAACGAAAATACCGTTGGTGGGACGATAAACCCAACAAACAAACATGATATGGAGTTCGGTTAAAAATAGATATCGACCTGTCAGACCTGTTTGCCTGGTTGATCATGTAAGGTAATCTTTAAAGTGGTATTCGACAGTTTGCCTATATCTGATACATGTAAATACATTTTGCTACAGCTCAGGGGGAATTTAGGCATAACTTCTGCATAAACTCATACTTTAGTCCGAGTAAAGTGGGTTCTGAACGCTACCTTTATTGTTAGACGTACAAATTGCAAAATCATCACGCTAAATGTTCTCTATTTCCAAATCTATAAAGAACGATAGTGATGTCTGCTAAAAATAGATATCGGCGTCAGAGCTAACTACCCGGATGACGATATAACGTGAGCTCAAAAGTAAGTTGTCACGTGGCTTTCTTAGTTTAAAAATAGCTATCTCTGCAGCATGGCTCAGATAGGAAATACCCGTTTGCTATGGCGAGTGCGGATTTAAGCTGCTCTGTTCACACGGCTCTAGGGCATCAATGAACAGCATTTTGCAGGATCTTTTCAATTAACAATGACTTATTTACTTATTTAAGAAAAAAATCTTTGGTCTAAACTGTCGGATACCACCTTTAAGTATATCATGTTTACCTTGAGATATTCATATTTGATAATGATCGCCCCAAAGCTTGAAAAATGATGAAAATTAAGAGAATATGTGCATTACAAAACAAGGTGTATTTTTTTTCAAATGTAGTTCTAGAATATCCAAATATATGTTTTTACAGTGTACTTTCACCAATCTCATGAAAATAATAATGCAAAAAGTAAAATGGGTTAATCTTTTTAACTTTAATGATAATATATGCTTCAAAAAGAGCTCTGGCAATTGTCCTTTTACTTAAACCAAGCGCTTTTTCATCTTCTTTTTTTAAATATCAGTTTTAGTTTAAACAAAATAGAATGGATATTTAATATCTTCAACATTTGAGAAAATGAGTGACCAAATTACAGGAGATTTCATTTTATAGCTTTTTTCAAGAAAATAGGTACCAGCTTTTAAAATAAGCCGAAAATAGTTTTGATTCAATATTATTTCAACTTCTTATGTTTTACGAAAGGACAATATAGTAAGTCATCTAAGATTGGTCCTACACTAAATTGTAAACTTAAAACACATCTGAAGTGGATTTAAGCAGGAAATAATTAAATTCGATAAGTGTTGGCCAAAATAGGAAATTAGAGTAGAATCTTTGAAATCTGAAATACTGTGACAGACATTCGACAATACCACTGGACAGCGCAATTAATATATGATACAGGCAAATAAATTGCAAATTGTACAACAAAATAGGTTATTTTACAAAATACTGCAATCACATGAGTAAAATAACAATATTTCTTGTAAAACTCACAAGGTTTTTGTATCACTTTTGCTAGCATTATATTTGTTGTAGTAAAACGAGGTTTTTCTTCAGAGTTCCTACAACGTAAATATGTTCTGTAAAGGATCTTGGCCCCTCACTGACATCTTACGATAGGATTTTTTTTTGTATTGTTGTCCACCGGCAACGCTTGTCGCGTATGCGAGCCGTCATACTGGTAAAATAATTACGTCACAGTGGAAAACACACCGCTCACGTGACAAGAATTTACTAAAGATAGCTATTACGGAAACTGCCGAAAGAAGATGAGAGCTGCTTCGGGTTTATTACGCTATTACCCGATATAAGTCGATATTAACCGATTCATTAGGGTCCGTCATCCTTAAAGATGGTATCTGTCATTTTGGACCAAACTTTTTATTTATTATAAAAAATAACAACAAATAAGTCATTGTTACATGAAAAGCTCCTACAAAATGATATTCGATGATGTCGAAGTGGCTCGGAAAGAAAATATATTTTGGAATGACAATTGGGTGTTATGCTTTAATGTTCACATGGATGTAGGGCACCTGTAAACTGCATTTCGCGGGATCTTTGCAGTTAACAATACTTCATATGATTACATAAGAAAACATGGGTCCAAACTGTCAGACAATTTCTTTAACTAAGGCAATCACAACATAATTACACATAATGACTTATTTTGTAGAATCAAATAGTAATGTATGTTCATGTTATGGGTTGGGCTTACGAATGGTAGCTGAATTCACAAGTTGAAACACAATAACAATCAAACTAATCAAATGTTTGTACTTTTAATTATATTTAAATGTTAGCCTATTCTTGCTCAAGCTATGAGATCCATTTTATTATATTCCTGGTGTTGAAAGTATAAAGAAGTTCTATTGATTGAAAAACCTTCAAAATCTTAGAGAAGAAGCTTACATCAACTTAAACTGAGAACATCCAAAAAAGCATAAAAGTCTAAGATTTGTCCCACACTAAATTGTTAACTTAAAACACTTCTGAAGTGGATTTAAGCAGGAAATAATTAAATTCGATAACTTTTGGCCAAAATGGGAAATTAGAATAGAATCTTTAAAAATCTGAAATACTGTGACAGACATTCGACAGTAACACTGAAGAGCGCAATTAAAATATGATACAATAAAATATGAAATTGTAAATTGTACGACAAAATAGGTTATTTCTCAAAATACTGCAATCACATAAGTAAAATTACATAATATCCTGTACTATTTACAAAGTGTTTGTATCACTTTTTCTAGCACTCATTTTTCTATTAGTAAAATGATGTTTTTCTTCCAAGTTCCTACAAAGTAAATATATTCTGTAAAGGATCTTTTCCACTCTCTGATTTTTGTTTGTTTTGTTGTCCACCGGCAACGCTTGTCGCGTATGCGAGCCGCCATACTGGTAAAATAATTACGTCACAGTGGAAAACACCCCCTCACGTGACAAACATTTACTGAAAATAGAGATTAAGAAAACTGTCGAAAGAATATAAGAGCAGTTTCGGGCTTATTACGATTCTACCCGAAATTAGTCGATATTTACCGATTAGTTAAGGTCATTATGATCCGTAATCCTTAAATGTGGTCTGACTAAACGTTCTTTATAAACAACAACAAATAAGTCGCTGTTACCTGAAAAGCTCCTGCAAAATGCTATTTAATGAAGTCCTTGATCCGTCGAGCATACAAAATATACTCGGTATTGGGATGGGGTCTGGTCGAGGCGCTGATCGCATATATTAACTTGCGCTTACAATCTCTGTCGCTAATAAGAGGCATACCTCTAAACGATAATCAACAGATCTTTGCGATGTAACATGGATTGTTTCTTTTTAGTAGTAAGCAACATACTTAATTTCCAAGTCCATATATAATACAAAATATGTTACTGGTAATAATTTGACAAAAAGGGTTGAGTCCAAGTTACAAAAATAGCTTCTAGTCTCCCTATTTAATGAGACTAAATGAATCATAAAATGCCGTCAAAAATCAACCAACATACATCATCAAGATATTCCGTTTCGGATTGTCTAACGTTAGCATCGCCCACACAGATCAAACGTTATGTAATTAATATGAGTAAGGATGCTGTTTGCGAATTTAAAGATGGCAACCGACAGTTTGACCGTATCTAATACATGTAAGAAGATCTTACCCCTGTTCTGTGGAATATATGTAATTACTGCAAAAATAATCTTTTTACATCATTACCTCAATGGTAATGTAGTACAAGTCACTTGAAAGATGTCACTTTAAATGTTAATTATTTCCAAATCTATAAATAAGCAAAATGGGGATCTCAGCTAAAACATTTCGACGTCAGAGCTGATGATCCCGTGACGTCATCTCAAAAACATGGGGTCACGTAGTTTGCTTAGTTTAAAAATAGCAAACTGTGCAGCATGGTTCGGACAGGAAATACGTTTTTATAGTGGCAAGTGGAGTGTTATGCTTTATATTTCCCATGGTTGGTGGGCACTTATAAACAACATTTCGCGGGATCTTTTCAGGCTATAATAATCATTTTGGTTGAATGATAGAAAGAAATGGTCCATATTGTAGAATACCGCATTTAAAGCTACGTTCTACAACATCAATATAAACAAAACATAGGCATACTCTAACTATAAAAAAAGAGAAAGGATGCCTGTAGTTTATTGGTAAAGTTTCCAACTGTTACTTCCCTCACCATTTAGTCCCATACGCGTTGGTCTGAGACCCGATCGTGATCGGGGCGAAGGTCTTAATATGGTAAAGTGTCTTGGGTCTTTCTCCGCAAAAATAGCTAGACGCACCTTAAATGACGATAATTGTGTTGCTGCGATGTATTTAAAAAGAGAAATCAATAAAAAGTGAAAATAATTATATCTTCAAGTAAAAATAAAAGATGCAATGAAATGGTCACAAATACGTTTAGTAACAAATCACACATTTTGGGCTGAATATGACACGTGATTAATGTAAAAATGTTGTGATCGATTGTGAAAAGGTTTGTTTTACAGAAACCATACTAGGGCAGCTAAAGGCATTTTTTCCAATATACTGACAATTAAAGTTATTACAACTGAAATGTATGTAAAAGTTATAAGCTAATACGCAGGTATAAATTTGATGAAATACAAATCTTAACTGCTACACAGTATGTTTTTTTCTTTTTTTTTAGATCCTTTTTTATATTTTATGAATGCAAATGGATTTTTTAAATATGTTTTTTTTTCATAAGGGATGTTTAAATAAGGGATATTAAGTTCAGATTAAATCTGTCTATTCTTTTCGTATAACCGCTACATGTACGTGCTTTCATCCCTTCAGCCTAACTAAAGAATTCTCACGAACAAATGCACGATGTTTACCACATGTTACCACAGTGAAGGCAGCACTATATCTGCTGTAAATAAGAATTGTCTCCAGATAATTGTAAGATTGTTAGTGGGCGATACAGCCAATTTACCTGCAAACAATGTACATAGATCTAGTGTGAGTATCGCAAAACTATTTTCCATATTGTATTCCAGTAACGGGAGATAACATTTGACTGTGAAGCAAAATATTCCATGATTCTTAACTTAAGCCGACCTTTATAGTTGATTCTCATTACATTTGTCAGACTAGATCATGTAGCTGACTCAGGTGGTTCTACGCATTAGCATGGTGACTTCCTTTCCCAATAATTGCTTGACGTCACTATCAGTACCATTATTAACTGAATTTTTATATTGCGTATTGCATATCTGTTTCACTCGAGCGTTTGTGAATCAAACTATTCGTAAATCTGGACCAATATTTATATTTTATGCTGAAGAAACGGTATTATTTTCTAGATAATGTTATGGGAAGCAAGATTAAGTACGATGTATAGATCTTTACCTTTAGTGATAGCACAGAAACAAGGTTCAGTACGATGTATAGATCTTTACTTTTAGTGATAGCCCAGAAAGAAGGTTCAGTACGATGTATAAATCTTTACTTCTAGTGATAGCACAGAAAGAAGGTTCAGTACGATGTATAAATCTTTACTTCTAGTGATAGCACAGAAAGAAGGTTCAGTACGATGTATAAATCTTTACTTCTAGTGATAGCACAGAAAGAAGGTTCAGTACGATGTATAGATCTTTACCTATAGTGATAGCACAGAAAGAAGGTTCAGTACGATGTATAGATCTTTACCTATAGTGATAGCACAGAAACAAGTTTCAGTACGATGTATAGATCTTTACCTATAGTGATAGCACAGAAACAAGGTTCAGTGCGATGTATAGATCTTTACCTATAGTGATAGCACAGAAAGATACGATGTACCTTAAATGTTGGGATTGCAGATGAATGTCCTTGTTTGCATATATTTATGTTGGGTTGACATCTATAATCCTACATGTTTTTCTATCTTCCATCAGTTTTCCCTACTATGTTCTTCAGATTGCCTGGGTCATGTTACAATATGATTTCAAAAGTAAGTGGTCACGTGAGTTTAAAATTCAATAGCTGTGCAACTTGGCTAAGATAGGAAATACTTGTTTGAAATAACCACTCGGTGTTGTTGTTTTTCCGCTACTTATTAATATAAATTTGGTCCAAAATGTTGAATACTACGTTTAAATCACATGACCTTTTCATATTTCTTATTGAATAGCATTCTGTATAATTGCAGACCCTTACGATTGAGAATTGATGGACAAAGGCGACAATCCCTCAGCTGTTTCATACTTACCTGCAAACAACAGAGATAAATAGATGTAATGAGTTTTATTTATATTCTTAAAACTGGGCCAATACAAATTTAAAACGTTGACGAAGGTATATACAGTTTATCTTAGTGTTACTTTGAAATCAGGACGCTGTTTCTACGCTTTTTAAAAACGTGTTATTTTATTTCAGAAAGTGGACTGCAAACATTATTCTCATTAAAACCTAGTGATTTAGTATTAATGAACCGTAGAAGCCAAACTTAGCGAAATCCATGAGCAGGTTTATATAGAAAGAGTCTTTTAAATGTGTAAATAAAGTCTTTTTAGCCTATGCATAGCATATGATGGTTAGTATAGGACCGCTCGACCCGTAATCATAAAATGACAGTATGGACTGATCGAGATTTTAATTAAATTATATTAAAATAACATTATTTTAGAGAAAACATTGCAACAGACCTAAAACTAATGTATCTTAAATATAATAATTGACCTCTAAATTTGGTAACTTTAAAAAAGAATGAAACTAATAATCAAACTGCTTTGCAATTGGTTGTTTTAAATTAAATATTTTTTCAGCTTTATGTCAGACTTTAAACGTGGTATCCGACTGTTTTCCTATATCTAATACTTATAACAATATAACAATATGTGACCCCTGTTTTGGGTAACTGTTCACGTGACAATATTTTTTTGGTTGCTGGAGGAAAGACCTTTTGGTCAAAATGTCTAAAACTCCTTTTATGTAATCTGTTATCCAAATTGTGTAAAGTGTGAATATTGTTTTAGATGTAGTTTGAATGTTAGATTCTATGAATTCTTACGTGTATTTGTCTTGTCATTTAGCAAATGCATGGGTACCAAGGTGGGTCAAGCACTAAATGAATACGTTTCAAAGATGAAGACCATATACAAACTTAATAAAAATTAATTACAGCTGCTTCAATAAGCTTTACAGAAACATTGACACACTGTATAGTCATGATAAATATACATAATATGTGTGTGGTTCCACCGATATTATATAATTAACATTGTCAAATTGTATTTGTTTATTATAATTTAAAGAAAATATTCATCAGGCCTAAAATAAAATTGTTTTTGTTTCCCCTCCCACGACCGACCCGAGAAAAACGTCCCGACCCAAAAAAATTTATTGACAAATTCAATTTAATATTTTTTTTTTTTACTTCAAAAACTGATCGTAGTTCAAATGTTCCGGTACAGAACTTCGAAATGCATTGAGTACGAAACTCCGGTACAAAAATTCGAAATGCATTGAGTACGAAACTGATCATCATGATCGCCGAGGCGCTTTGTTCTGAACAAAAAATTATATATTTGTGTTAATTAAAGTCATTTGAACTAGTTATTGACCTTAAAGAATGATAAGAGACTATGACTCTTTCACAAAGAGAGGCTCTTGCCTTGCTCTTATTTATTCTAGTCAGTGTTTATCTTAACTGTGTTTGTCTATAAATTTTTTTATGATGGTAGTGTTAAATAAGGAGGCATTTCTTTTCAATCATTAAAATATGAAACATTTTCTTGTTTTGTCGTTAAAGGTAACTTTCTCAAGGCAAATAAAAATAATTACAAGAAGTTGAAAAAAAAATATTTTACCTACCTACCTACCCATACCTTATATACCTGGGTCGTGGGAGGGGAAACCAAAAATATTTTAAGTCCGGCCTCAGTTATTATACAACAAGGGAAGTAATCACGACTGGATTAAACTGCTCTGTACACTGAGTTGTCTACCTTGTAAAGGGTGAAACTTAAGGTACTGTGTGTTTTGTTCTTAGCTTTTCACATTGCATTTAACTATTTGGTTTTATATAGCATTTAAAGCCTGTTTTGATGCAATCTTTTAAATGATTCCACTTTTGATGACATCATTCTTTACGTTTCAGTTTTCGATTCATGGACATCTGATATCAGACGAACAAAGAAGGGAGGACACTGATTTAGCTGCTCAGAAGTAAAAAGAACATTCATTTCAAAATGTGAGAAGGGTTCATTTAGTTTTGTATAACCTTAAATAAATAGAATAAACACAACAGCGCTTTAAAACTGAGTCATTTGTGGGTTAATTATTGCCCATGACATGAATTTTAAGTTTACTGTGTTAAGAAGCCTTAATGTGTTGTTATATATCACACATTGTCTAATTTGTGGAAAATATTTCTGTGATATTCTATCTGGTGACTAGCATAGGCGAGATCACTGTCTGAAGTTGCCATTAAGGCGTATGAAGTTTTGATATTATTTAATTAAAACCTTATATTAATAATTTGAAGAGGCCGTCCATATAAGAATCAAACTATCCACATATCGCATGTATCAATCTGATCAGCACATACGGAGAACCTTTGATTGTGTTCATGTTTAAAGAACACCCGTGTGACAGGGCACTTTTAGTCTTGTAACTTACATATGGTGTTTATCGCAATCCTTATTTAAAAATGATGTATATCATTACAATTGCATCAATATTTGTATGTGTATATACATTAGAATTCCTTTAAGACTTACATGTCTTTTCTAACATTTCACGTAATGATCTTTTATATTGGTTAATTTACATAGACAAGATTTTAATATTATTCATTTTGACCTGCATATTTGTTATCTTTCTTACCATAGCTTTCCATTAAATTAGGTATGGCCATGGCATTTATGTTAAATTACTATTTTGAAGGCTGAATCTAGTTGACTTTTTAGAAAACATAATAATTTAGTCTAGCCGTAAATTGAACATGACGTAAGGTATCATAACTCACTTGATTTCCATAAATTCGACACGCTTCTCTAATCTTTATACAAAGAGAGACAGGAATTGTCGACATTGTTAACTTGGTAAATAACTTTTGTGCATTTAGAGCAAATAAGTTTACTCAAGAGTAATAAAAAACTTACAATAGATAAACATTAACGAAAAAAATACTGAAGGCAAACTGTTAATAACAGTAACAAGTAACATAGACATAGTTATGATCATAATGGTAACCCTTCCTTTTATTAATGTTGTCACCGATATATTTTATTTGATAAAAAGCTGGCATTTAAAATACAAACCTAAAATATTTCATCCTACATAACACTACAATATACAAGACTAAACATTCGTTATTGATGTTCATCAAATCTGCGGATAACATTTATTTTACTGAAAAACTTACATTTTTGTTCTTTCATGAATAGTTCATTATTTAAAATCAAATCGGATATAAATAAGCCATATTAGATAAGAAAAAATGAAAAGAGGAAAATCTTTTTATAGTATGACGAAAAATAACAAGTGCATAAACAACAATTTACCATTTACATTTTTATGTCGATACATGTTGATAATTCAGTGTTTTTGAATAGCTAATGGTAAAGACTCATATGTAAGCTAAAAAGCTAATTGCAGATATTTATACAGAATCTAGATGTAATATATCGAGGGATTCGTTATTAATTTCTCTAACAAATCTTGTATAAGTATATATTTATACAAACAATCTGTAACCATTGTTAATAAATTAAAAATCACTATTTAAGTGTTTGGTTCGGGCCGTTGTTTGTTTTTCATTTCCAGTACGAGCACAGTCGTCTATGATGTCCCTATTCTGTAAGTGTAAACCTCAATCCTGGAATTTGACCTCTTCGTACAGACGTGCCATTGGTATCTTTGGAACTTTCGGCAAAGGTAAACTTCACACCTCTCGCTGTAACCTCTGTTTTGCCTTTCTCACCATAGTAGGTCAGATTTTTATAACCCTCGATAGTAGTACATACACTGTACTTGTGACCAGCTCTGAGTGTAATACCATGATCCCCATTGTCCTGTAGTACTTTTACTGGAACAAGGTCTTTACTTGACGAATGTTGTGTACTCTTGCATTGAACTAAATCATAACCGTCTTCACAGATGTTCAGGGTCACTGTCATGGTTGTTGGACCAGGATATAGCAGTACGTATAACAATCTGATAGTTTTATTAACTGTCATATCAATGGCGTTTGATAATCCACAATGCCACCAACCTACCGCAGAAGAACTTTCTGCAAACCGATGTACTTCGAACTCCTCATCACCTTTGTCAAATTGTGTCGGCATCAACTGCTGCTGAAGACTATTTAAAGTGCCAAACTCTTTCACCTCGGTTGGAATCTTGGCCAAAAATGTGTTTAGAGTAAATTCAGATTTATTTATACAATTTCTCTTTTCAGCTTCTAGTAACCGTTTTTCTACGTGTCTTATGTCCGTTGCAACCGTTTTCATAGCGATAAACAACTCTCGTTCATATTCGGATTTGGTATAATGTCTGACCAGTTCATGCCCAGTTGCCATAGAAATAGACAGTTCTATGTGCATTGACTGCAGTGCCTGCATGTTGTCCATATCAGTATCTCTAATTTTCTTTGCTGCTTCCTTAATCTCGTGGACACGCTTTTCTATGAATGCCTTCAAATTGCTCTCAGCGTCTTCAATTCTAGCAATTGTAATTTCGTACTGACTCTTGGCAACATTAATGTTATTTACAACGCTCTCGATATTCTTTTTTAATCTTTGTTCCAGCTTTAACAAGTCTTCCGTTATGGTTTTCACCTCTAATGTTTCACTTACTTTTATTTCTGTTATATTCACTATATTGTTACATTTTCGATGTTTGTCGATAAAACAAGCACTGCACCCGAGCTCCTTGTGATCCTCACAATAATACTTCAATGGCTCCCCTCCGTGATTGTCGCACTTCGTCACAACGTGTTTTAATTGTTTGTGGGCCTTCATTTCTTCCAGTGGTTTTAGTTGGTGTTTGCGCATTAATTTCTGTCTACAGTGGCCATGGTAACAGTTTCCACAAAGTAGTTCATCACACGTCTCGCACCAGCCAACTGCTTGCTTCTTGTTATCCCCAGCTAGGCATGGTTCGCAAAGATCTTGGCCATCTACATATTTATTCGGCTCGGTGTCTGAGGCCCGAACATGCCCATGAACCTCATCAGTCATTGTCACTACAATAGGTAAAACATAATAGAATTACTTACCATGCAGAAAAATGATACCCTAGACGTACCTTGTTGTTAGTTAACTATGCTATCTGCCTCCATATTTGGATAACCCTTTCTATGCAAAGAGCTTGATAGTTAAAAATAGAGATTTTGTGACCTTGCATTTAAACCTTCTGTAGCTCAATTTATTGTTTGACAATCTGGATAATGGTAAATAGGGACGGAAAATCTTTTCTGGCGGCGTGAGGTAAAGCCATAATGTCTCCGGAATTGACTTTTTTTGCGTACTTGCTTTTCAAACAATAATTATAGCAAATAGACAAAAGACAGAAAATTGAAAATGAACGTCATCTGTTAAATAAACCATAGGGAGAACAAAATAGACCATTAAAGATTAAACCAACTAAACGAAATATTATAAAATTCTTACTCGGATAGATTCCTGATCATCATCAAAACATCATTACAATTATACATATTTATACATTTTTTGTTTGTTTTGCACTTATAATGCGACTTTAAGCGTCAAACAATATATATATATATATATATATATATATATATATATATATATATATATATATATATATATATATATATATATATATATATATATATATATATATATACTTTTTAGCTTATCTTACCCAGTAACAACCTCCAAGACCCAGTTACGAACTGACTGAAGAGTCCATGCATATAAGCAAACTGGCCAAGGTAAGTGAAGAATTTATCCACGTTTTCTGGCAGACAAATATTCAGACCAAGTTTTTTTTAAAACTGCATACAAACTGTAACCAGTAGTGTCGTAACAAGTAAATTATTGACGACGCACAACGCACGACGGGATTTCAGACAAGCTCACATTGAAGACATTGTGCTTAGGTGACTCAAACGTCAAAACACGACAAAGTCATTCATTTATTTGACACTTGTACGGTAGAACAAAAGCAAAATATCCGTTTCTTGCATATGTTACATTGTTGAGAATAGAAAGGTCCTAAAAACACACATCACCTGAATAGAAGAACAACACACTGATGTGATTTATATAACGCCAATAACTTTAGTTATACACAAACATTTATTATTCCAGAGTTATATACTTGTATCAGTAGACAGAGGTCTGAAAACTATTAATATTAACACAGTCTTATTTTTTCAATATAACAAGCTAATTAACAATATTTGATAATAACTTGAGTTACTCTTACAGCTTATTGCGAAAACGAAAGTAGAGAAAAGATATTTAATTTCACCTTAAGTCAGTGTATATGTGTTGGAAGTCCAGTAAGACCAATTCATTGGGAAATTCTATTTATATTAAATAGTAAAGCCTACACAATGATACTGAGACACAAAGATACTGAGGCACAACAGTCCTTTTTATCCTATAATGATTGTCTCCCTTACCCTGTTAGTCCCGAACTTTCTAAAAACGTCTGTTTACCTGCATTATTCACATTAGTACTCTGGTGTTTTGTTCAACCATAAGTTCCACGAGAACATGAGTATTAAGCTTTAATAAGAAACATAAATAAGGACGTACAACATAAATTGTTACCTACAATATGGCTGCAATGTACGCCCCAATGGGCATAGACTTGTATTCTCATTCACTTTACTGTTGTCATAATATCCGACGTTACTAAAAATAGACGTATAATAAAATCGTATTTCATGGGTTGTCTCGCCTGCAACGTGTAATCGAAAACTGTTTTACTGTGCGATTCTGTGTTACTTTAAAAATCAATTAAAGTGTGCGCTTCTGAATAACGTATGTAGTTAAGTTTGTAGTTAATGATTTTCATCTTACAAGAAACGATGTTTTGTATTTTGAAGCATTTATTGCGTAAACGGGAAATGAAGAATTACATATTTTCGCTTTATTAACGGCCTTTAATTACATATGTACAATTTTCATTCACTAAACATGCTTGGTTTTTGTTAAGTTTGACAAGACATGCAAAGTCCTTTAAACATCCGCGTGTTCTTAACTGGATTGTTTCATCGGTTAGAGAGAAGGTTACAAACGGAAAAGTAAGGAGTCTTCTGATTTATAGCCAATTAAGGCCTCGTGAATGTTTCCTTTACAAGTCGTAGTTGTGATAAAAACTTTAAAATGTAGACCTATTAATGCAATCGTTCAGTATTTCAAAGCTTTACATTAGCATCACTGCCAAAACGTTATCATAGTAGTCTTTTTATTCTAATTTGACTTACTTTGTACATTGTAGCTAAAAGTGTGTAAGAGCATCGAATTACAGATAACACATAAGACAAGAAAAGCGCGCTAAAATGGGTTATAATGAAATACCAATACACCGTAAATTAAGGAATTAGTAACGTTCTCGATACATTACCTACAGTGTATATCTACGTGAGACATTTGACGCTAGTACGTTGAAATGAAATGTAGAACTAAGAACCGTATTCTTAAACTACTCCCATGTATTACTTTTGCAAGTTTTTGTAGAAGAAACATATCTGATTGACGATTTAAACGTGATAACCTAACTCTAGTTTGTGTAACATTAACTTATCCCTGCTCTGGGGAAGTTGTGCAGTATTGCTGCATAAATGTATACTTTAGTTTAGGGTTTAAGACTTTTTATAACATTACCTCATTTGTTAGGTATTACACATTACAAGATATATGACTTCAGATGTCCATTATGTCCTAATCTATAAATAAACACGATTGGGATTTCGGCTTAAAATAGATATCGACGTCAGAGCTGTTTACCCGGTTCATCATGTAAACTGACCTTACGGATTACGGACCCTGATGAGCATTGTGATAAAATTGGTGGACCATACTTTATTCTAAAAAATATTATAAAAGCAAATTATTTTCTGATTTTAAACACTTTAAAAACCATGTTTAACTCGAGATATTTATGTTTGATGATGGTAGACCCCAGGTTTTCTAAATGAAGAAATTTAGGAGAATATGTGCATTACAAAACAAGGTGTATTTGCTCAAATGTAGTTCTAGAATATCCAATATATGTTTTATAGTGTACCGGAGTCATGATACAGTATGATCTAAAGAGTAAGTGGTCACGTGAGTTTAAATATTGGTAACTGTGCAATTTGGTTAAGATGGGAAATACTTGTTTGAAATAACGACTCGGGTGTTGTTGTTTTTTCGCTACTTATTAATATAAATTTAGTCCAAAACGATGAATACTACGTTTAAATCAAATGACCTTTTCATATTTCTTGACTGAATAGCATTCTGTATAATTGCAGACCCTTACGATTGAGAAATAAAGGACAAAGGAGCCAATCGCTCAGCTGTTTCATACTTACCTGCAAACAACAGAGATAAATAGATGTAATGAGTTTTATTTATAAACTTAAAACTGGGCCAATACAAGTTTAAAACGTTGCCGAAGGTATATACAGTTTATCTTAGTGTAACATTTAAATCAGGCAGCTATTTCTACGCTTCTTAAAAACGTTTGTTTATTTCAGAAAGTGGACTGCAAGAATTGTTCTCTTTTAAACCTAGTGATTTAATATAAATGAACCGTAGAAGCCAAACTTAGAGGATTCCATGAGCAGGTTTGTATGGAAAGAGTCTTTTAAATTTTCCTAATAACGTCTTTTTAAACGTATCCGCAGGTTATGATGGTAAGTGTAGGACTGCTCAACCCGTTATTATAAAATGACAGTATGGATTGACCGTAAGTGAAATACCGCATGTTATCTTTAACACACTTAAGGTACCACCATATTTGCTGAAGTTGACCGCCATGTCTGTGAATATAATGTTGTTAATAAGGTAACCTGGACCAGTTTGTACAAGTACAGTTACATGTAGCTTCCCAATATACAGCGAGTTATTTTGCTCTATGAGTAATTGAAATCTCATCTTAAGCGTGTATTACAGGAAAAGACACGCAAGTGTTATGGTGACAAGATTGAATATAATTCAACAAACCTTTTTAAAAGATTTTGAGTTTCCATCATTTGCTAAGCAACCAGTCTAATTCTATAGTTCTATAAACCAAGCAATCAATGTCGAAAAGTAGAAAAATGTCCTAGTTGCAAAATTCATCCAGGGGCTTTTGTCCTAGTTGTAAAATTCACCCAGGGGCTTTTGTCCACCTTGACATTTTTTGACCCAGGGGATTCTGTCCTCAGGGGCTTTTGTCCTACACTCCACTTCCTTAATTGTCAGACATTTAAGCACATTAAAATAGGCATGGACGCCAGAACGGATTCCTCGTATAATGATTGAAACGTTATCTCAAGTTTGCTTACTCTGTTATCTTAGTTTATAAATATCTAACTGTGTGGCGTGGCTCAGATAGGGCATAGACATTTATAATGACGACTGGGGTGATTACGTTTCACAAAGATTTGGAACATCAACAAACAGCATTTCGCGGGAACTGTTCATGTTACAATATGTTTTGGTTGTTGGAGGAAAGACTTTTGGTCTAAAATGTCTAAAAACTCCTTTAAGGCAATCTGTATATCAAGTTGTGTAAACTGTGACAATTGTTTTACATGTAGTTTGAATGTTAAGTTCTAGGAAGTCTTTCGTGTATTTGTCTTGTTGTTTAGCAAATGCATGGGCACCAGATATAGGTGGGTTATGCACGAAATTGATACTTTTCAAAGAGGAAGATCATATTCAAACTCAGTAAGCCTACAACATATATTGCGCTTGCTTCAATTAGCTTCACAACAACATTGACGCAATTGCATATTCATGTTTAATTTACATTAATTCGCATCGATATTATATAATTTACTGTGCCGAAGTGTATTTGCATTAAAATCTGCTGAAAACATTCATCAGTAATTATACAACAAGGGAAGTAATCGGGACTTGATTAAACTGCTCTGTACACTGAGTTGTCTACCTTGTAAAGGGTGAAACTTAAGGTATTGGGTGTTTTGATCTTAGCTGATGACATTGCATTTAACTATTTGGTGTTATAAAGCATTTAAAGCCTGTTTTGATGCAATCGTTTAAATGATACCACTTTTGATGACATTATTCTTTTCGTTTCGGTTTTCCCCTCAGGTACATCTGATTTCAGATGAACAAAGAAGGGAGGACACTGATTTAGCTGCTCAGATGTAAAGAGGGAATTAATTTCAAAATGTGAGAAGGGATCATCAAAATGTGAGAAGGGGGCCATCAAAATGTGAGAAGGGGTCATCAAAATGTGAGAAGGGGGTCATCTTTAAAGGAGTCATGTAGGGTTTGTCTAATATTAAATATATAGAATAAATGTAACTACGCTTAAAAGTTGTCATTAAAGTGTTAAAGTGTTTACAGTTCACTACATTACAAAAATATAATTTTAAAACTTAGTCATGTGTGGGTAAGCTTCGACATAAGTTATTTCCCATTAAATGCATTTAAATGTTAAAAAGCTTTAATGTATTGTCTTATATCACGCCTTGTGTAATTTGTGGTAAACATTACTGTGATGTTCTATGTGGTGAGTAGCATAGGCGAGTACATTGTCCGAAAGTGCCATTAAGGCGTATGAAGCTTTGTTATTATTTATTTAAAACCTAATACAATAATTTAACGAGGCCGTCCATATAAGAAGCAAACTATCCACACATCGCATATATCAATCTGATCAGCACATACAGAGAGCCTTTGATTGTGTTCATGTTTAAAGAACACACGTGTGACAGAACACTTCGAGTATTGTAACTTACGTATGGTGTGTATCGCCATCCTTGTTTGAAGAAAATGTGCGTAATTACAACTGCAACACTATTTGTATGTGTATATACATTAGGTTCCCTTTAAGACTTACACGCTTTATCTAGCATTGTCACTTAATGATGTTTTATATTGGTTTTATGTACACAGACAAGATTTTAATATTATTCATTTTGACCTGCATATTTGTTATCTTTCTTACCATAGCTTTCCATTAAATTAGGTATGGCAATGCCATTTATGTTAAATTAATATTTTGAAGGCTGAATCTAATTGACTATTAATAAAACAGAACAATATATTGTAGCCGTAAATGAAACATGACGTAAGGTATCATAACGCACTTGATTTCCATAAATTTGACACGCTTCTCTAATCTTTATACAAAGAGAGACATGGTAGTGTCGACACAATTAATGGTAAATAACTCTTGTGCATTTGGAGCATATAAATTAACTCAAGAATAATTAAATGCTTAAAACGGATAAACATAACGAAAGATAACTAAACGCCAGCGGCTAATAATTCAAACAAGAAACAGAGACACAGTTATGATATATCATAATGGCAAACCCATCCTTTTATTGTTAAACATTCGTAATTGATGTTCATGAAATCTGCGCATAAAAACTGTTATATCTATAAAAACAGGATAAGGCACAAATAACAAACAGTTTGTCTCAAATGAGGGACTGATGTATTCACGAAAAAGTAATACATATGTAAATCATTAGCTATATAGTCTCTAAAGTATTCGAATGTGGCTTGAATAAGATATACGTATTTATTTCTGTATTTTATTTGTTTCAGATTTTGGCCGTTAACGTGGCCAGCTTGTATTCAACACGCTTAGCATGTTTTAACACTTTTGTTATATTCGCCAAGAAAATATTTACTGAAAAATGTACACAGTGTTACTTCATGAAATGTTCATTATTTATAATCAAATCGGATATAAATAAACCATATAAGATAAGTAAAAAAAGAAACATGAAAAAAATCTATTTTTAGTATGAAGAAATATAACAACTATATAACATTATGTTACAATTTACATTTTTATGTCGATACATGTTGATAATTCAGTGTTTTTGAATAGCTAATCGTAATGACTCATCTGTAAGCTTAAAAGCTGAATGTACATATTTATACAGACACTAGATGTGATGTATCGAGGGATTCGTCATTTTCTCTAACAAGTCTTGTATGAGTATATAATTATACAATCTATAGTCATTGTTTATAATTTAAAAATCATTATTTGTTTGTTACGGATCGTAGTTTGTTCTACATTTCCGATACGAGCAGAGTATTCTATGGTGTGCCTATTCTGTAAGTGAAAACCTTAATCCTGGAATCTGACCTCCTTGTACAGACGTGCCATTAGTATCTTTGGAACTTTTGGCAAAGGTAAACTTCACACCTCCCGCTGTAACCTCTGCTCTGCCATTCTCACCATTGAATGTCTCAAGATAACCACCCTCGATAGTTGTACATACACTGTACGTGTGACCAGCTCTGAGTGTAATACCATGGTTCTCATTGTTCTGTTGAACTTTCACTGGAACAATGTCTCTAACTGACGTGGTATGTGTACTCTTGCATTTAACTAAATCATGACCGTCTTCATTTATGTTCAGGGTCACTGTCATGGACCTCGGGCCAGAATATAGCAGTACATATAACAATCTGATAGTATGATTAACTGTCACATCAATGGCGTCTGATTTTCCATGATGGCCCCAACCTTCCCAGCAAGATCTTGCTCCAAACCGATGTACTTGGAACTCCTTGTCACCTTTGTCAAATTGTGTCGGCATCAACTGCTGCGGACTATTTAAAGTGCCGAACTCTTTCACTTCGGTTAGAATCTTGGCCAAAAATGTGTTTAGAGTAAATTCAGATTTATTTACACAATTTCTTTTTTCAGCTTCTAGTAACTGTCTTTCTTCGTGTTGCATGTCCGCTTCAACCGTTTTCATAGCGATAAACAACTCTCGTTCATTTTCAGATTTGGTATAATGTCTGACCAGTTCATGCCCAGTTGCTAAAGAAACAGACATTTCTTTGTGCATTGACTGCAGTACCTGTATTATCTCCATATCAGTCTCTCTAATTTTCTTTGCTGCTTCCTTTACCTCGTTGACAAGCTTTTCTATGAATGACTTTAAATTGCTCTCAGCGTCTTCAATTCTAGAAATAGTAATTTTGTACTGACTTTTGGCAACCTCAATGTTATTTACAACGCTCTCGATATTCTTTTTCAATCTTTGTTCCAACTTCAACATGTTTTCCATAATGGTTTTCAACTCTAATGTTTCACTTACTTTTATTCCTGAAAGATTCACTATATTGTCACATTTTCGATGTTTGTCGATGAAACAATCACTGCACCCGAGCTCTTTGTGATCCTCACAATAATACCTTATTGGCTCCCCTCCGTGAATGTCGCACTTCGTCACAACGTGTTTTAATTGTTTGCGGGCCTTCATATCTTCTAGAGGTTTCAGTTGGTGGTTGCGCATTAGTTTCGGCTTACAGTGACCTTGGAAACAATCTCCACAAAGTAGTTCATCACATGTCTCGCACCAGCCAACTGCTGGCTCCTCTTTGCCCCTGCCATAATCAAGACATTGTTCGCATAGATCTCGGGCACCTTCATATTTATCCGGCTCGGTGTCTGAGCCCCGAACTTGCCCATGAACCTCATCAGTCATTGTCACTACAACAGGTACACAACAGGTAAAACATACTATAATTACTTACCATGCAGAAAGACAATATCGTATCTAGTTGTCGGTTAACTACGACGCTAATGATAAAATTGAAAATGAGAGTTCTCTAGTAAATAAACCAAAGACCTGATCTGGGAGAACAAAATAGACCAAGTTATGGGATATATACATTACTTGCTAAGGAGAAGTTATCTCATTCATTAATATCATTTATATATTTTAGTGATCATGCGGGTTTAGTTCCAAAGATCTCAAGAGTTCTCACCATCTTAAGACAAATGTAAATATCACAATTTGGTTCAATGTTATGAACCTGGTTGATGCGTAACGCTAAGACTTGAGCTAGTGCTTACTTTTTGAGCCCACGTGACCCAGTATCGACCTTTATATTATAAATTGTATTATACCTTATATAATATAAGATTTTATGCAGGCCAACCTTCTGGCCAAGATTGGTGAAACTTGGGCCATAAATTTGGCCTCTAGGGTGTCAACAAAGCTTAACTAAGATTTGACTTAGTGACCTACCTTTTAATGACACGTGATTTTGTCATATATTCTTATTACTAAGGAATTGCTGCAAATTTTCATGCAGGCATATCATCTTACAAAAATTGGTAAAGATTGATCCATTAATGTGGGGTCTATGTTAAAAACGGGGTTCACGAGCTACTTTCTTAAATTTAATCTAGCGACATTGTTGTAACCCCACGTGAACCAGTTATTAACTGATTGAAGATTGAAGATTGCATGCATACATACAAACTGGTCAAAGTAAATGAAGACAAGAAAAAGTTGATGCAGAGCATCAAAGTCGCCGGACAATAATGTAAAATAAAATGATGTAAGAGAGCATACAACAAAAGAAAATGTTTTCGCCATGCATATGAGCCTTGTGATCTTATACCTTGACCAACACTTGCATTATTAATTAACAGAATATCCTGTTTTAATGAATTAATCATCCTCCAAATCAACCATCTATAAATACTCTTAATGGACAATAATTTACCCTTTAATACTTAAGAAACTTTCCCGACCTGTTGGTCTGTGCCTGTCTGTGTTGATCGTTTTCGGTCATTACAACGTCAATTTTGTAACGATATTGTTTCGTATACACATACATGCTCACTTACTTTGTATGTATTGATCCAGGTATGTACATCAGTGCGCATTTAAGTTGTTATAATTTGCCTTTAAATGTAGACATATGTAAAACCATATAAAATGTATCCCTCTGTTATCCATTACACGTCAATTTCAGTCGGAAACAAATTGAACGAGGTATCTATCTGTTAAGTCATATTTAACATTAGCTAGAACAAAACGGCGATCGAATGAATCCATAAATGTGGCCTCTACTGTGTTCTCAAGTTTGTTTTAGAGTTTGACCAAGTGGGCTATGTTTTACCCCAGGGTTACGAATTCATCTTAAAGTTCTTGCAGACAAACATTCTGACCAAGTTTGGTGAAGACTGGATACAAACTGTATAGCATCAAGACGCCACACGACATACGAAAGGATTTCAGACAACCTCGACGTGAAGACATTGTGCTTAGGTGACCCAAACATCAACACACGGCCAAGTCATTCATTCGACACTTGTTAGGTAGAACAAAAGTAAAATATCCGTTTCAACTTGCACATATTACAGCCTATTGTTGAGCATAGAAGGGTCCTAGAAACAAACATCACTTGAATGCAAGAACAATTTACTGATATGAATTGTATAACTACAATGAAGCTTTAATTATACACACATTTATTATTTCAGTGTTATATAATTATCCCGTGGACTGAGGTCTGAGAACTTTTAATATTGATTCAATCTTATTTCGTCAATATAACAAGCTAACATATAACATTTGATAATAACTTAAGGCAACCAATCAAAAGTAAATCGAATTAAAATTATTATAAATAATGATGAGACCAGAATTGAGAAAAAAAAGTTAATCTTAGAGCTTATTGCGAAAACGAAAGTAGAAAAAAAAGAGATTTTATTTTACCTAAAGTCAGTGTTTATGCTGTAGAACTCCAGTAAGCACAATTTATTGTGCAATTCTATTTACATTAAATAGTGAATCCAACACAAAGATACTAAGACACGCAAATTTGAAGTTTATAAACAGTCTGTATTATCCTATAATGGTTGTATCCCTGGTTTATGGAGGTTTGGTTAAACATTCATACCTATCCTGTGTGTCATGTCCTGTGTGTCATGTTGTGTGCTGTGTCCTATATCATGTCATTTGTGTGTGTCATGTTGTGTGTTATGTCATGTAATATGTGTCATGTCATGTGTCATATATGTGTCATATAATGTGTGCTACACCATATGTGTCATGTCATGGGGTTGTCTTTTGTGTTGTGCCAAGTGTGTTATGTCATGTGTAGCATGTCACTAGTGTCATGTCTGATGTATAATGTAATGTTTTATGTAATGTGTTATGTCACTAGCGTCATATTCATGTCATGTATATTACCTTATGTGTCATGTCGTGTGCATTGTCCTGAGTGTCATGTCACTAATGTCATGTCTTCTGTGTCATTCTATGTGTGTCATGTCTTACATCATGTGTGTCATATCATGTGTGTCATGTCTCATGTCGTGTATCAGGTTGTGAATGTTTAGTCTATAATTTCTCATGTCATGTGGGTCATGTGTATATTATGTGGGTCATGTCACTTGTGTGTTTATTGTTTATTGGGTTTATCGTCCCACCAATAATATTTCAGTTATCTGGAGACGGTGTCCACTTGAAGCAGATATGATGCTGCCTTCACTGTGTATACCATGCCATGAACTCCTGGCATGACACCACACCCAGTCACATTATCCTGACACTGTGCCAACCAGTCATGAAACTGCCCTTATATTTGCCAGAGCATTAGCAAGGGAGCTATACCACTACCATTTTTTAATGACTTTGGTATGTCACGGCCTGGGATCGAACCTGGGGCCTCCCGTACCTGGAACCGACGCTCTACCGATTTCGCTACCAGGTCTGGTACTTTGTAGATGACTGTATGCTTCATCTTAAAGTAGGGACACTAATACAATGATACTCAAAAGCATTGGACTTCCTGCATCTAAGAGATGTCGCATCATTCAGTTTTATGAAAGTTGATCTAATATTACTAATTAGAGATGGCAATGGTTAATCTTCATAAAATAGGTATTGCTGTCTTTTAGCTTCAAGTAAGATGCCTGGTCAGCAAAAAAAGAAGAAAGAGAAGAAAAGTGATGTCTACACCTGAACCTACACAATACTACTGTGGGAAAGGACAGACACCCCAACACCATGGTTTTCTTTGCCATTAAAACACAAAAGGTAAAAGTCTGTATATCAGTACAGATTGTGATAAAGGATCAAGTCAGTAAAGTTGACCTCCATTTATTACTATTGTTGCTGCATTTGTGTTCTTATATTGTCAATATTGTGTTTTTTTCTTTAATGTTAATGATACAGAAATGAAAAATATTGTGAGTGCTTGTGGTTTGAAAATAATAATTCAGAAGAGAAAAGATTTCATACGATGTTAAGGATTCAAAGGATATCTCTATTTTTTGAGAGATAATCCATTTTTCACAATTTTCTGCAAATCAAATACTCTTCATGTTCCACCACAATTTGATTATTGATAAGCAACATTCTATAATAAACTAAATTAATTTAAGCATATCAATTAATGAGCTAAATGTTCATATGATACTCTTCTGAAATATCTCATTATGCATTTTTTGTTGTTTCAGCATCAGATAATTAAAAACCCAACATCCTCTTCTGGTCCAAAACTTCACCAACATGATCTGCTAACACTTGAGCCAAATAGCACTACACTATTTTCTTTACCCGATAAATATACAAATGAAAAAAGCGTTATTTATATTGACCCACACCATACAAGATGAATGCATGTTCTCTTAGTAAAATAGATATACAATCTATACAATTTTTAACAAAATAAATAAAGCTTACAAAATTAACATTCCATATGTATATTTTATATATCGATCGGTTTATTCTAAGCATTTTACAGAAATAGTTATTGATAATTTCACTTTTCAACTAACTCAAAAAGTGTTTATGTCTGTCGAATACCTCTAACTATTTTAGAAGAAAAGTTACTTAAACATATTCCGAATATTCTATTTAAAATAAATAACAAAATTGCTTACCCGATAAGCTTTCGGAGTTTTGCTTTCTGTACCAGACAAACCAAATGACTACTTTGAAGCATCTTATCCTGCTCATGTAGAACTTGTCATGTGTGTTTCAAGGAAACTTCCTCATTCCTTCATGTAGTTCTGACTGTTTGTACTGTTTCCTGTACGATGGCGTTGTTAAAGATACACGAGTCAACTTAAAGGAAATGAACGGCGCTCTTGGCGTAGTGGTTGAGTCGCCGTCTTGTGCATTCACTGACTGTATAGCCTCCCGCCATGTGGGTCCGAGTCCCGTTATGGGCGAAGGACTTAATGTGTGAAGATTCTTCCTTCTGCGTTGCGGCGTTCTATCCAGACATTAGTCTGGGTTCTTCATCCACCAAAATAGCTGGACATAGCATTATGGTCACAAAATTGGTCGCTGAAATATATCAGTATATAAAAAAATAAATATATAAAGCAATAAATAAATATCTCTATATAAATAAAAACAAAGAAATACATTATATACAAATTACATGATATAATTTAAATTAAATTTTAATTGAATAAAGGCTTATATGAAGACAGTGAATGTCGATTTGTGGGATTTTCTTTCTGCCTTTTTCTAAGATCGACTTTTCCTGAGTTATTGTCCCTAGTATCAGGGTCCGTTAATTTTTTTTTGTTGATAATGGAATATTCAAAATTATTGACACAACGACATTTGAATTGTTTTGCCTACATGCATTCTAATTGGTCCATCTGAACCTGGGACAAGCATATATTATTTGATATAAGTACAGATTTTGTTTACTTGAATAAAATTATTTTGCACTTCTTTTACTGTATTCTTCATTGATTTTGAGATAAGTATAATTGCAATATATAAACCATTTACTTAGTCTACGTTAGTATACTTAGTATGTTCGTGCGACCATTGTGGTCCTTTACCAGTGTTGTCTAAGGCTAGTGCCTGAGACGTTTTAAGTGTTTTGCTCCGGAATAACGTATGATATGATTCATTCTCATACTTCCTTCTTTTAAAAATAAAGCATATCATATACTTTTAGATATATTACTCGCTATTTCCTTCAGTACAGAAACATGAAGTAAAGCGTATAAAGTCTCGCAAAGTGTTGACAGTTCGCGATTAACAATGCAAAGGGAGACAATACTTCACACATTTCATTTAAGTTCATAATGTATTTATCTACCCTGTTACATGTAAATGCTTGTTAATACACTTATGCAATACATTGAAAAAAGGGTCGGATAGAAAGTCTGAATAAACGAGATACACTTATAACATATTTATCAATAAGGAAAACGTACGGGCATTGCTATTAAACGGCAAAACTGAGTGAAACACATATAGGCCAGTAGATGTAATGACGGTTAGAGTAGGGGACGAGAGGGGCGGTCTATAAGCTGATTGAGGAACATATTTAATGAACAAGAACGACATAATTCTGTCAACAGTTAGTCCTTGAACAAGACACTTTTCGTCTCCTATTTTGTTGTTTGAACTGTCGTTTTCCAATTTAAAGGGACATACCTGAGGGTAAAATAGGCTCAGTTCGAGTTATAGATTCGAATAATTTGATTATCAACTGCTAGGGGTCATTGATATATCCCATATGACCCATTGAGTCGACCCTCAAGTTCGGGGGTTCATTAGGGGTACTGGAGGTTTCGGTAAATGACAGTTTCGGTAAATTGATGTTTCTGCACAAAATGTTTGGAGGTTTCGGTAAATTTGAGAGAGGTTTCGGTAAATGTGTATGAATGCAATTAACACCTGCTACAAACATGTGCCGATGGTAATTATGTGTTTGAAGTGGTCTCGGTGTCACTATTGTCATAGCGTTAAGCGTTTATATTGATGGAGAAGAAAACACACAATAACATGAAACATTGATTTTATTTACGATTATTCCAAAACAAATAGAATTAAGTACATTCAGAATTCAGTTCAGAAAACATAATACGCAATAATACACGAAAATAATCAAAAGCAAATATTTGATACAATAAAAACCAAATAGTGACGAATACACAAAACAACATATATATATCTGTGTACAGATATATAATAAATGTTTACACCTTTGTGGAGTTAAAGAAGAAGCAACACAGATTTATTTGATAATGAATGTGATCGGCCAGCAAGAAATCGCCAAAGAACTCGTAGTCCAGCTGTAATATATTGAATTTATACTCAGATTTGTGTATAGCATGTAATATGTTATATATTATGAAATATTTTTTTTAATATATAAATTTTACTTTTTATATAATTTTATATTTTTATATATAATTATATCGAAGTCCAAATCAATGGGCTCATTTGGCCTCAACCTTCGGTGGTGGTTCGCTGCCCGTACGAGGTTTGCAGGTTTCGGCATGTTAACGTCGTTGGGTGTCACCATCTATCGATAGACCCGTTCTACGATTGATGCTGCTGGCTCAAATATCCTCTCCTTTGCTTCAGTCTTGACTTTCTTTGCAATTTTGACTTGTTTAGCAGCTCCGGGGTCGGCTGGGTGATGCCGCAGACAAATTCCCCCTTGAACTCTTTGACAGAGGCTGGACAGAGCATCTTCTTACTCCGGATTGCGCAACGCCAATACTGCGGATCGCCTGACGTAACCTGAAATATATTCATCAGGTTAATGTTATTATTTGAATAATGGAAGTATTATTGATAAATAACACAATATTTAATTCAATACAAATATATTAGTCATTTAAATCGTTAAAAACACTTACCCCTTTAGTATACGTAAAACCGTCACTGCTGACTAGCTTCTGGGCTCCCCGCTTGGTACCAGCGGGTTCTACTTCGAATGAAACTGGTTCGTCTTCTGGGATGTCATCCGTCAGTTCCCTGTCTGGCAGTGACATCTCCAGATGTAGAAGAGGCTGTGCAAAGTCTCGCCCAGTCACGTTGAATGATACATCAGGTATCCTATCATTAATGGGGGGACTTCTGTGTGGCAGCGATAGCTCGAGATGCGGAGGAGGCTGTGTGCAATCTCGACCAGTGATGACGTAGGTGGTGTCCAATTCTCCCTTCTGCATCAATCTGTACTGGCTTGGTGAGATGCCGGTTCCGCATTTGCGATGGTTCCATCGACCACAACTGTCGCAGGCTATAGCTTGTGAACGACCCGTTACGTTCTTGCTGCACAAGATGCACGGATGTTGCTCCATGGTTAGAGAACAAACCGAATGCTGAGTGGACAGTTCAGAGGACATTTATACATTGAACTATCCTGAGATTATTCACTCAAACAAACACAAAAGTCTTAATTGGATTAAAGCTTGTCAAACACACACGCCAACGTAATTAACATTCCAATTAGCACGTTTCCACAAACACAGGCTCTCAATTAACTTGCAAACAATTAAAGGAACAAACACACGCTTTCAATCAACATAACTAATCTAGTCAATCAATTAAGGTTACTATGTGTTTGGATAGTATATTACACAAACACACACACATATAAATAAATATATATATGTAAATAACAATACTTTTAATACATTTCTATTTAATTTCAACAAGATTATGAACAAAAAAATAAAAATACATTAATCCAATTCATACAAATTACAGACATAGAGAGGACAGGTAATCCTTGTTTGCTATTTGTAAATATTTTCAATCTATACATGAGTATAGTATAAAATGTCAAAGTTTATTGTCACTGACAATGTCAACATAAAATAATTTTATTTCAATAAATTTAACCATAGTACTTTGAAAACAAAGCAGATGTATAACATTAAGGCTTTGAGTTTAGCAGGTTTAGGCATAAGAAAGTAGATTACTTGGAATTTTTAAAACTTAACCTTTTCGTCATGCATACATGATTTCGGTACAATTTGTCCCCTACCTGTACTAGCCACAACTGGACACTTGGTAAGTTTATTAAATACAAAGATGTCATGGGGGTATTGTTGTAAAGCAATAAATCTTGATGCACATGTGCTTATTAAACTACCATTGGTCAGTTATGCTCTAATCCCCTCCCCTTTCCTGATACCACTGCAGCTTGAGACTGTCCTGCCGGCTAGACCCAAACTACCCCCACTTCCTTCTCCCGACCCATCAACCCAAAGTGAAGCAACATAAGGCCACATTCCAATTTTCACTTCTTTAAAGTATTGTTTGTTATCTTTGATTGTTTTCCTCCCCTGTTACAAGAAAAGATAATAATTGGTTGTAGGGGATTGGATAATGACATAATTAGTAAAGTGATGGACCTATCCTGATACAATGATTAGTTTGTTGATGTTTTCTCTCGAGCAGTCATTATATTGTCAATGCTTTGCTTTTATGTCAGATTATTACATCTTCACAAATAGCTTAATAATTTCTCACATGACAATCATTACAATGCCATTTTGCAGCTGATAAAAAACAACAATAGGATCTTCTAGTACTGAGCATCAGCAAAATACTTAAAAGTGATTTGTTCTTGACCAAAAAGAAAGTCTAAGGAACGGAACAGTCACTGATGCACAGTACAATAGTCGTTAGCTAAGTTACAAGATTAGGAAAATATGCATGACTGAAAAACTTAAAGTGTTTGCAACTTAAAGTTTGCAACTTTACATTTTAATGTACTTTTCTTAGTGCAGCTAGTGGCAAATGCGAGTGAACAATTAGTTTATTTTAGGCCCTTCTTAACAATTAACACAATGACAATTTCTGCCTGATTATCATGAAAATAATTTGGACAAACTTAAACTTTGCTGTGCTAATTAGTACGTATAACTAGCTAGGAGGAATTAAGGTGGAACGCTCATTAGTTTTTTTGCTTTGACAGCCAGTAAGACAATGTAACCAGGTACCAATGACAATCAATGCTGTTGGACGTTGGCAAGGCATGCATTACACAACTTGATCATGTATTGTAACATGAAAGTGACATGGTAATGCTGCAGCTAAGTACCGCTTATAGAGGCATCTGGTGATTTATCTGTAGGAAATAACGCCGCTAGGGCAGAGACTAAGGGCATGTGTGAGATAAGGGCAGTATGACACACAGCTGCTAGTCAAAGGGCACTGTGGTGCTACAGAAAAAGGGCTTGGTGCAGAACCACAGTGAAAAGCGCTAGAGGAAACACTAAATAAAACATAACACCTACATTTAGTTAGTCTTCCAGAGGAATAGTTACTTAAAGTAGATGTCATGCATCTTTTCTCAGAATGCTGTGGTATCAACATGCTGTCATGTCTATCTTTACGGGTATATTATGCTGCAAACCACAGAAGTCTTGGGTCTGAAAGCCATAACAAAGTATGGCCCAGGTCGATGGATTGGAAGTCAATACCATAACCACTGAGCTCAAAAGTCAATTACCTAATGCACATGTCAATGGCATTGGTTAAACAAATAACCACAGAAGCCACTGCGTATGCATATAAAGTGTTGACTTCTGGATGAGAGATGCTTGCAACAGAAAGCACTGGATAAATTCATGTTCATTATTTATCAGTACTTAGTATTAACCACATATTTTGTCAAATAGTAATTGCACAGTTTTACTTTCCATACCAAAGACTGGTATCTTGGTAATAACCATTTTTATATTCACTGTCTTAAGTATAAAACTCTGAATAGATATTGAATTTGTTAAATAAACCTCCCTCTAGAGCATGAAGAAATACAACACCCAGTGAAACATGGTACATATGATGTAACCCGTGATTTTGTCCCTCACACTGGAAACGTTTTGCTGTGATATTTGTTCTGACCTTTAACCTTCAGCTTATGTCCACAACATTGCGGCATAGTGGTAGAGTCACCAATTACTAACTCTTGACTGCTTAGCCTCTCACCGCATGGGTTTGAGTCCTGTTTGGGATGAAGGACTTAATGTTTGAAGGTCTTCCAGCTGACTTAGGGTGTGCTGGTGGTTCTACCCAGACATGTGTGTGTGGTCTTTCTCCACCAAAAAGTTGAATGTTGCTATAATGATCATGGTCGCTGCAATATATTTTAAAAACAAAACAAACTACAACATTGAAAGCAGAGTTGTGTATTGTGAGAAAGGACATTTTTTGTTACACAAAGTATTCTATGACAGATTATTTAGACCAGTTCTGATTATCTCAAAATGTGACGTCTTTTCTGAAGTAATGATTACCACAAAGGAATTTTAAAACTGGGGTGGTCTTAATGAGGTTTGGCATTAATTATTCAGTAAATTATAAATTCTGTATCATTACAAACATGGTAAATGCTGTGTTATTATTGCAGTGTTGTTGGACTAGAACTGTTTTTCCACTGTTATCATGCATACATAAATTATAGGGCTTACATGTTCATCAATAATTAATTAGATGTATATAACATTATTCAAGGTAGAACATTATTGTATATTTTTATTGATAAAACCATATACTTGTAAAAAAGATTATTTGTATAAAAATAAAAGTTTGAAGAATGAAGAAAAAAATATGAATTATTTCTTGTTGGAACCATTCATTATCAGTTAAATTGGAGTAAATCTGTCTAAAACAGCCACCAAAGGAAAGTCTGCCCCAACAACTGTGGTAACATTTGGCTACGTCGGGGTTAATTTTCATGCAAAAGCTATAAATACCACTGGTACAACATTTTCATGTGGACATAAAATCTGTTTTATTTCCAGCAAATCTAGCTGCTTCCATTAATGGAATGTGAGATGATGGATAGTTTCTTTGCTCTCAATTTCATTTTTATTTGTTGTGCAATCAATCCACAGATTGTAATGATCTCACAAGTGGAACCAGCCGCAATAGCTCAATTGGTAGAGCGTCTGCTTGCGGATCGGAGGTCGCGGGTTCAAACCTCGGCCGGGTCAAACCAAAGACTTTGAAGTTAGTAATAGTGGCTTCCCTCCTAACGCTCGGGGCTAAGGGGACAGCATTAAGCCTGACTCGGTGTCAGTATATTGGACCTGCCGGGTTCAGTCCTTGGGCACCTTATAAATGCCCCTGTGCTATAATGATAAAAATGTCGCTGCACAGTATCGGCAAGAATGCCGGCGAATCCCATCCCTCACAAGTAACTGGATTCAAAACGAATCAAATCCATTTATTTATGAATAAACATTGGAATTTTTACCAAAACCAAGTAATTTTATGCTTACAACTGTAACATGACAGTAGTAACAAATAACAGCACAAAGCATATCCAGTAACAGATATTATTTATTTCATTTAAACAGCAGGCTTGAAAATAAAAGCAGTGAGAAAAGCAAATCATGAAACTGGCCATTTCAATTGCACAAGCATCCCCCAAATCACATGAATATTAAAAAAACATGGTTTTAAGATAAAAAAAAATATGCACATCAGGATCAAATCATGAAACTGAACAATTCAGTTACAAAAACATCACAAAAATCTCATGAAAATAAATGTGGTTTGAGATTATTCCAGGTAAACCTCCTGGAAGGATTTTAAATAACAGTAACCTTTACCCTTATTCATTCTTATCACAGAGAGGTATAAATATAATAAGTGAATGAATTATATTATTCAAATAGCAAACACAGTACACCTTGCATACTGATCCGAGTCTACTCTGATGGTAAAAGCTTGCTTCTTTTGACTTCACTGTTTGGCATCTACTTTTCAACCAAATCCTCAATGCGCTCAATTTACATTTCTCTGACGCTCTTGGAAGCTGGGCTCCAGGAATCTCATTCACAGTAATCTGAATTAAAAATGAATATATATATATATATATATATATATTATATATATAGTTTTTTATGACTGACTTAGTTTGTGTTGAACTGATTTTGTGATTCACATAAATCAAAAATATTTTTAAAGACACTGAATTCCCAATATTACACAAAATACCATTTAACTATTTGGGTAAACATTATGATAATTCTTGGGAAAATAATCTTATCACATGGTGTACTGGCAGTTTCCATACTTCTTACAATATGTGAACAGCTTGCACCAGCCTGTAAACTGTTTTTGTTCCCATTATTTTATAACCATACATAGAGGATTTTTGTTTTACTGTGTGAATAATATTCTATACTAAAATTCTCATTAGTGGATTTCCCCCAATAAAAATTAGAGATTTGTTTTTCACACATCTTACCAGGAGCCAAACAGACTATCATGTGGTAAGAATCTTCTCTGATTTTTTACATTAATACTGGTTTGACCCAAGAGAAAGCAATCCATAGAAAATATCAATAATGATCAGTATAAGATTGTTGGGGAGTAACAACCATCAACTTATGGCCCTCTGAAGCAGGCCATTATAGATTTGGGCTTTAATGAACAAGACTTATTTAAAACTGAATCACAAGCTATATTTTCCAATTAACATTTACCACACAAGTAATACTAGACTAAATGATTGAGCATAGGCCCATAGCCATGCTGAGGCGCACACAATTTGAGCTGTGACAAAAAGTCACATTTTGAAAGTAAGATTTTCGAGGACAGCCCCAACTTTTCCCATCATGCCTAGAAAATCATGCCTCAGTGATTCTGCCGTTCTTGATACAGCCCTGTTGCACTGACAAAAAGTCTAGGAAAGTGATTTCAGAAGTATAAAGTGACAATAAATGATATTAATAGCATACCTTATCACAACTGCAGCTTCATGATGGTGAAGCTTTTGACTATGCTGTCACTTAAATTCAGAGTTGGAATCTCGCCAAGGGGACTAGCCATGATCAGGTGACTGATGTTTTATGTCTTTCTTTTTCTGAAAAAAGAAATATTCTGTTACTTGTATAAAATTGTAAGCATGGAGAATTCCGCGATAGATACAAGCCTTATCGGATGCAAATTTTACATTAATTGCAAGTCAGCATATGATATAACTGTTCAAGATCTGAATTCCATCATTTGTCTTTTTTTCTTTGATTTCGAATCCATCACTGGAATATAAACATTTGCACATTAAAGACCAAGATTGTTACATGAACTAAGAATAAAAAGGTGATATCCGACATTTTGTCTATATCAAATACATGTAATGATATATTACCCCTGCTTTGGGAAATATGCATTATATGGGCATAATTTCAGCAAAAATCCATACTTTAGTCTAAGTAAAGACAATCTTCAACACTACCTATATTGGTATACAGTACACAATGGAAAAAAAACATACTTAATGTTCATTCTTCCCAAATATATAAATAAGCATGATAGAGATGTCAGTCTACTAAAATAGATAAAATATCAACGTCAGAGCGAACGTTATCCCAAAACTAATCTAAAAATAGCTATCTCTGCAGCATGGATCATGCGTGATCTAATACAAGAAAGACATGCGAATATAAATACCATTTCCCACTGCAGCTACCATTTCAAAGGGTCTTTAAGTAATTTTGAAGAGCCTTTTATTATTTACTTTCATTGGTATGACAGTTGCAGTTCGTCTGGAAAAAAGACGAACTATTCCAGATTTCCTGATATATTCTTAATTGTTTTTTACTGTAAATTAAAACAGATTATCACTGTCTTTGAATAAGGAAATTTTCTGAGTTCTGAAAAATAAATAAAGCACAAACTTACGTTAAAACAGTACGAAAATCCGCTTATAAATACTATAGTAGCCTTTTGTTTTCAATCCTCGTATGACGTCATATCCGGTCGCGGGACGCAACTCTTGTTTGACTTAGGGCGAGTAACTGAAAGGGTCTATAGGTCAGTTAAAGCTGTAGTTTAAACAAAAACTCTTAAGGCATTCTCTCATGAAAATAATGTTGGTCTTTCTTACTCAGACGCTTTTAATTTCCCCGTTGGACTACGACAAGGTTGCAGTCTTAGCCCAGTTATCTTTATTTTGTTTATTAACCAACTTTCTCGTATGTTTTAGTTAAAGGGCATCAGAGGTATACAGTTGTATCCCGAATCAGTAGAGATATCACATGTATTGTTTGCTGATGATGTGGCATTTGTTTCTAACACAATCGTTGGTTTACAACAATTAAATATTTTAGACACATTTTGCAGAACGTACTCTTCTACTGTAAATGTTCAAAAAACCAAAGTTGTTGTTTTTAAGAAAGGGGGAAACATTTCACAAAGAGAAAAATGGTTTTATAATGGAACTCAACTTGAAACTGTTAACCAATTTTGTTATGTAGGTGTGTGTTTTACAGACAGACTATCACTATATAAAATGGCTGAAAATATGTGCGAGAAAGCGAAGAAAGTTTTAATTCTTTCGGTGAATTAAAAACATCCCTTTCAAAACACTTTTTTAAGGTTTTTGACTGTAAAGTGATCTCTATTGCTTTATATGGGTCTGAAATTTGGAGACTTAAAGAAATGGCGTGTATTGAAAATTTACAAACATATGCTTGTAAACGTTTTTCAAATGTTACCAATAGTACCTGTAATGATGTCATCTTAGGTGATTTGGGAAGATATCCGATGTACATATATACAATAAAGTCGTGTTTGTCTTATTGGATTCGTATTCTTAAGCTACCTGATACAAGATATGCTAAATGTTGTTATAAAATGCTCAAACATTATGACGCGATCGGATATTCAAATTGGGTAACTGATATTAGAAGTCTTCTATATAAAAATGGCTTTGGATAGGTATGGGAATCACAAAATGTAGCAAATAAACATCAGTTTATATACGTTTTTATCAATAGACTAAAAGATCAGTTTATTCAGACCTGGAGGTCCCGTGTTGTAAGTAACAATAAACTTCGATATTATATAGAATATAAACATTCCTCGGTTTAGAGAAATATGTTACATCTGTTGATATTCTGAAATTTAGAAAAGCATTGTTACAGTTTAGAAGTTCCTCACGTAACTTAATGGTTGAAACAGGTTGATATATTGGTATTGCAAGAGAGGATGGAATATGTTTATATTGTGAGAGTGGCTAAGAAGACGAATTTCATTTTCTGTTCATATGTCGATTGTACGAAAGTCTTCTTATTATGTATATGCCTTATTTTATTCTGGAACACAGAAATACTTTAGCATTTAGGACTTTAATGTCTCACGAAAATGATTCAATTATTCGAAACCTTGCTATGTATCTTTATTATGCTTTTGAAAAAAGACAGGATTTTTTGTTAGAAAGAATGTTAAAATCAATTGGCAACTACTCATTTAGTACTACAGAAAAATAGTTTGAACAGCTTGGATTAATTGTTAAAAAAGCGTCAAACAACGACAGTTTTGACATTAATTCATGATTCTTTAAATTTATGCTTTTTCATTCTTGGCAAAATTGTTATTTTTTGATGATCATGTTTTATGATAAATGTGTGTTGATGATAATTATGAATGCCTAGCTGGCTGGGAATTGGGTATTCGAAATATGTTTAGCATAGATACTATCAAACGCAGAGTTTTAATATCGAGCTAGACCTGAATGCCTAGCTGGCTGGGAATTGAGTATTCGAAATATTTTCTGTAAAATTACTATTAAACGCAGAGTTTGAATATGGAGCTAGAGCCGAATACCTATCTGGCTGGGAAAAGGGTATTAAAAATATTTTTATTATAGGAACAATTAAACGGAGATTCTGTATATCGAGCAAGACCTGAATACCGAGCTGGCTGGGGATTGGGTATTCGAAATATTTTCTGTAAAAATACTATGCAACGCAGAGTTTGAATATCGAGCTAGAGCCGATTACCTATCTGGCTGGGAATTGGTTATTCAAAATATTTTATTATAGGAAAATTGAACTCAGATTCTGAATATCGAGCTAGACCTGAATACCTAGCTGGCTGAGAATTGGGTATTCGAAATGTTTTAGTATAGGGACTATCAAACGCAGAGTTTGAATATCGAACTAGACCTGAATACCCATCTGGATGGGAATTGGGTATTCGAAATATTTTTAGCATAGATACTATCAAACGCAGAGTTTGAATATCGAGCTAGAGCCGAATACCTATCTGGCTGGGAAAAGGGTATTCAAAATATTTTTATTATAGGAACAATTAAACGGAGATTCTGTATATCGAGCAAGACCTGAATACCGAGCTGGCTGGGGATTGGGTATTCGAAATATTTTCTGTAAAAATACTATGCAACGCAGAGTTTGAATATCGAGCTAGAGCTGATTACCTAACTGGCTGGGAATTGGTTATTCAAAATATTTTATTATAGGAAAATTGAACTCAGATTCTGAATATCGAGCTAGACCTGAATACCTAGCTGGCTGAGAATTGGGTATTCGAAATGTTTTTAGTATAGGGACTATCAAACGCAGAGTTTGAATATCGAACTAGACCTGAATACCCATCTGGATGGGAATTGGGTATTCGAAATATTTTTAGCATAGATACTATCAAACGTAGAGTTTGAATATCGATCTAGACCCGAATGCCTAGCTGGCTGGGAATTGGGTATTCGAAATAATTTCTGTAAAAATACTATTATACGCAGAGTTTGAATATCGAGCTAGAGCCGTATAACTATCTGGCTGGGAATTGGGTATTCAAAATATTTTTATAGGAACGATTAAACAGAGATTCTATATATCGAGGAAGACCTGAATACCGAGCTGGCTAGGGATTGAGTATTCGAAATATTTTCTATAAAATACTATTTAACGCAGAGTTTGAATATCGAGCTAGACCTGAATACCCAGCTGGCTAGAAATAAGGTATTCAAAAATATTTTTATTGTAGGAACAATTAAACGTAGATTCTGAATATCGAGCTAGACCTGAATACCTAGCTGGCTGGGGAATTGGGTATTCGAAATAATTTGAGAATAGGGACTATCAAATGAAGAGTTTCAATATCGAGCTAGATCTAAATACCTATCTGGCTGGAAATTGGGTATTCGAAATATTTTCAGTAAAAAAAATACTATGCAACGCAGAGTATGAATATCGAGCTAGAGCTCAATACCTATCTAGCTGGGAATTGGGTATTCAAAATATTTTTATTATAGGAAAATTAAACTCAGATTCTGAATATCGAGCTAGACCTGAATACTTAGCTGGCTGGGAATTGGGTATTCGAAATGTTTTTAGTATAGGGCCTAACAAACGCAGAGTTTGAATATCGAGCTAGAGCCGAATACCTAGCTGACTGGGAATTTGGTATTCAAAATATTTTTATTGTAGGAACAATATAACGCAAATTATGAATATCGAGCTAGATTTGAATACCTAGCTGACTGGGAATAGGGTATTCAAAATATTTTCAGTAAAATACTATTAAATGCAGAGTTTGAATACCGAGCTAGAGCCGAATATATATCTGGCTAGAAATTGGGTATTCAAAGTATTTTTATTATCGGAACTATTAAACGCAGATTTTGAATGTCGAGCTAGACCTGAATACCTAGCTGGCTGGGAATTAGGTATTCGAAATATTTTTAGTACAGGGACTATCAAACGCAAAGTTTGAATATCGAGCTAAAGCCGAATACCTTTCTGACTGCTAATTGGGTATTCGAAATATCTTCTGTAAAAATACCATACAACGCAGAGTTTGAATATCGAGCTAGAGCCGAATACCTACCTGGCTGGGAATTGGTTATTCAAAATAGTTTTATTATAGGAATTATTAAACGGAGATTCTGTATATCGAGTTAGACCTGAATAGCTAGCTGGCTGGGAATTGAGTATTCGAAATATTTTAGTACAGGGACTATCAAACGCAGAGTTTGAATATCGAGCTAAAGCCGAATACCTATCTGACTGGGAATTGGGTATTCAAAATATTTTTTTGTAAAAATACTATTAAACGCAGAGTTTGAATATCGAGCTAGAGCCGAATAGCTATCTGGCTGGGAATTGGGTATTCAAAATATTTTTATTATAGGAACAATTAAACGGAGATTCTGTATATCGAGCAAGACCTGAATACCTAGCTGGCTCGGGATTGGGTATTCGAAATATTTTCTGTAAAAATACTAATCAACGCAGAGTTTAACTATCGAGCTAGAGCCAAATATCTATCTGGCTGGGAATTGGGTATTCAGAATATTTTAGTATAGAAACTATTTACGCAAAGTTTGAATATCGAGCTAGAGCTGAATACCCAATTGGCTGGGAATTGGGTATTCGAAATATTTTTAGCATAGGGATATCAAACTCAAAGTTTGAATATCGAGCTAGACCTGAATACCCGGCTGGCTTTTCGCTTGGCTTGCATGTGAAATATCTTTGTTTTGTGTCTTTTCAGAGTTTGGTATATGTTGCAATACTCATAGGACTTTGTCATATATTCTTATTCATGATCACAACAATGTGACTTGTGCAATGTGGCGGTCGTAAAAAATCTCCCCGTGCATGTAATATATGTTTCATTTAATTCATCCTATAAGGATTGTTACGTGTATTTCCTTTGATGGACATTGAACTTTGTTTCTTCAATTCCATCTTCACATGAACAGGATGCAACAACCATTTATTCGTCTCTGGTCATGTTTGTTCATGATTCAGAAAGTTAATTATATTTGTGGTCAACCATTTTTATGTTGTTTTTCAAATCGAAATAATACCATATTCCTTTTCTGAACACTATGTGGACATTATTTTTCGGTGACATCACTACTTTCGTAATAACGTATAGAAAATATCAGAGCGTGGACATTTTGTTTTCAAATAAATCGTTTTTCTTTTCGTTGCTTGCATTTGAGAAACTCGTCAGGAAGTGCGAGGTTAGAGCTCTGCACAACCGGTTTAAGCACCCCTGTCGGTCTATATTGCCGACTGACCGTTCCAAGGCGGTAACTGTCGGGTTTGCTCTTTTCCCTAAATGACTCATCACAAATTTGTTCTTACTTTTCGCTTGGCTTGCATGTGAAATACCTTTGTATTGTGCCTTTTCAGAGTTTGGTATATGTTGCAATACTCATAGGACTTTGTCATATATTCTTATTGGAATTGGGTATTCGAAATATTGTTAGAATAGGAACAAACAAACGCAGAGTTTCATTCTCGACCTCGACCTGAATACCCTGCTGGCGTGAAATTGGGTATTCAACAAAATATCTTTATTGTAGGAACAATTAAACGCAGATTCTGAATATCGAGCTAGACCTGAACACCCAGCTGGCTGGGAATTGGATATTCGAAATATTTTGAGAATAGGGACTATCAAACGCAGAGTTTCAATATCGAGCTACACCTGAATACCCTGCTGGCTGGGAATTGGGTATTCAACAAAATATTTTTATTATAAGAACAATTAAACGCAGATTCTGAATATCGAGCTAGACTTGAATACCTAGCTGGCTGGGAATTGGGTATTCGAAATACTTTTAGTACAGGGACTATCAAACGCAGAGTTTGAATATCGAGCTAGAGCCGAATACCTACCTGGCTGGGAAATGGGTATTCAAAATATTTTCAGTATAGAAACTATTCAAGCACAGTAGCTAGACCTGAATACCCAGCTGGCTGGGAATTGGGTATTCGAATTTTTTTTAGCATAGATACTATCAAACGCAGAGTTTGAATATCGAGGTAGACCTGAATGCCTAGCTGGCTGGGAATTGGGTATTCGAAATATTTTCTGTAAAAATACTATTAAACGCAGAGTTTGAATATCGAGCTAGACCTGAATACCTATCTGGCTGGGAATTGGGATTCAAAATATTTTTATTATAGAAACAATTAAACGGAGATTCTGTATATCGAGCAAGACCTTAATATCGAGCTTCCTGGGGATTGGGTATTCAAAATATTTTCTGTAAAAATACTTTTCAACGCAGAGTTTGAATATCGAGCTATAGCCGAATATCTATCTGGCTGGGAATTGGGTATTCGAAATATTTTTAGCATAGGTACTATCAAATGCAGAGTTTGAATATCGAGCTAGACCTGAATACCCTGCTGGCTGGAAATTGGGTATTCAAAATATGTTTATTATAGGAACAAATAAACGCAGATTCTGATTATCGACCTAGACCTGAATACCTATCTGGCTGGGAAATGGGTATTCGAAATATTTTTCATATAGGGACTTTTCCACGCACTGTTTGGATATCGAGCTTGACACGAATACCTAACTGGCTCTGAATTGGGTATTCGAAATATTTTTAGTATAGGGACTATTCTACACAGATTTTGAATGTCGAGCTGGACCTGAACACATAGCTGGCTGGGAATTGTGTATTTAAAATATTTTTTATTATAGGAACATTTAAACGCAGATTCTGAATATCGACCTAGACCTGAATACCTAGCTAGCTGGGTATTGGGTATTCGAAATATTTTCTATAAAATACTATTCAAATCAGTGTTTGATTATCGAGCTAGACCTGAATATCTATCTGGCTGGGAATTGAGTTTTCGAAATATTTTAGTATAGAAACTATCCAAGCATAATTTGAATATCGACATAGACCTGAATACCCAGCTGGGAATTCGGTGTTCGAAATATTTTTAGTATAGGGACTATTCATCGCAGAGTTTGAATATCGAGCTGGACCTGATTACCTATCTTGCTATTTGTTTGCATAAACACGTTCGTTTTTACCTGTATCTAATTCACATTTCTCGTATACAATTTGGAAATTACAAATCTCAAGTCTCTTAAAGTCACAATTCTCAAGTCACAAATTACTAATGTTCGAGTTAAGAAGTGACAACCTTCAGACACTAGCTGTCGGTACCACATAAATAAAAAGAACGGAATCATAAATGATTCTTCAAAAGAGATACAATAGAAAACAGCAAACGTTATTTGGCGTCAAATTGAACGCGTTATCTTTTGCCAAAAGTAGTTAGTAATGTATGTATTATAATTCTGCAAGTAATTTAGCCATATAAGTCGTTGATTTCTTAAAACTACATCCAATCCAATTTAATATACGTATCGGACGTTTCCAGAAGACCATACTATCACATTCGCATTCGGATTTACAGTGCATTGGAATTGAACTACATCAACAGGGTTACGTCATGTACTGAGTATGCTTTCCCAAGAGTCAGCTGATAATGTAGCTCAGTTGCTAGAACACCTACCTCAAGAGCAGGAGGTCTTGGGTTCGACCCCCGCCCTCTGTAATGGGATTTTGCAGCTGAACTGGTGTTATGCAATGTACATTTTAAATTTGCGCCTCTAGATTAGTAACTTGTAAATTAGATTCTAGAAATGTAAAATGTATTCGTGATTTTCGCCCCGTGATTTGTAAATTGTATATGCGAGAAAATGTGAAATTGCTCAAATGTAATGTTGAAATGTGAACATTTTCATGTGATACATAAAAGTTAGGATGCAATTATATAGCGGTATTTACTATGCGCGGTGTTGCAATCTACAAATTGACATAAGAAGTAACTAATCCGTGTATTGTAAGTTAGAAATAGTAATTTAAATATTGGCGGATATCCCCTTCCATACATAGTAACCACAAAAAGTACAATCTCGCCGTTCTCGGCAACCCAAATATATGCTAAGTCTCCCCACCCTTTGTCTAGCACGAGGTCTTAGGCTGTCTTAGGCTGCGCCGGGTGGGACATAACTCGGGAGATCTAGTGCCCTACATTCGTGCGGGGTCATCCCTACACTCATCCCTAATTTGAAAATCGATCACTTACAATCTTATTTTTGAAGGGAAATATTTTGTTGCAAACTAATCAAAAGAGATATGCGGGATATGCAGTGTTATCTTTAAAAAACTATTTATGGCGATTTAGAACTTAAAGCAACACCAGCCTACAGCGTTGTGCTCAACGTACAACCGACAATAAGCACTTTTGTCTTGAGTACACTAACACTAAAAGGAACAAACACAGGTTTGACCGAAATCTAGGAACTGCGTCAACGACAACATAAATGGCAAGGTCTCCTTCATCATTAAAATGAACATCTCTTCGGCCGTTGGTAAACTGTCTATGTCACTCTCAGCAACAATGTTTTAGACGTCTGTGGTACTACTTTTTATGTCTTCGTCGGCAACACAATTAAAGTATCCGTCGGCAACATTCTTCAATGATCCGTCGTTATCACAAACGTCACTGTCTCCAAAGGCATCACAGAATTTATCAAATATTTAATTCATAGTCGGCAATACGTTTCAATTCTAAGCAAACTGTTGAATTCATTGTCGGCAAAATTTTACATTCTCCGTCGGCAATACGTTTCCGGTTTCCGTCGGCAATACTATTCAATCCACGGTTAGCAAAACACATTTTAGTCTCTGTCTGCAAAATTGACACCGTCGGCAAATTTATTCAGATCTCTAACGGCTGCAGCATCTATAGCATCCTATTTCCTTCGGAAATAGAGTCTGCATCATCCTGCAAGGCGATCAAAATACCCACCTAAAATGCTTAAATTAATCGCCGGCAAAACCATTCGGACTCCGTCGGCAAGACTTTCTTATGGATTATATGTTGAATTGTTCCAATAATATAAATATTTCCAATACGCAATTCCTAGAAAGTTAGGTATGCAGATGTAGATCGATATTCAAACTGCTTGAATACTTTCTATAGTAAAATTATTTCGAATACCCAATTCCCAGCCAGGTCGGTATTCAGGTCTATCTCGATATTCAGAATCTGCGGTTACTTGTTACTTTGATAAAAATATTTTGAATACCCAATTCCCAGCCAGATAGGTATTCAGGTCCAGCTCGATATTCAAACTCTGAGTTGAATACTTTCTGTACTAAAAATATTTCGAATACCCAATCCCAAGCCAGCTGGGTAGTCAGGTCTAGCTTGATAGTCAAACTCTGCTTGAATAGTTCCTATACCAATAATATTTCGAATACCCAATTCCCACCCAGCTAGGTATTCAGGTCTAGCTCGATATTCAACTCTGTGTTGAATAGTCTCTATACGAAAATATTTCCAATACGCCATTCCCAGCCAGCTGGGTATTCAGGTGTAGCTCGATATTCAGAATCTGCTTGAATAGTTTCTATATTAAAATAGTTCGCATACCCAATTCCTGGCCAGATAGGTAATCGGCTCTAGCTCGATATTCAAACTCTGCATTGAATAGTATTTTTACAGAAAATTGTTCCTATAATAAACATATTTTGAATAACCAATTCCCAGCCAGCAGGGTAGTAAACTCTAGCTCGATATTCAAACTCTGCTTGAATAGTTTCTATATTAAAAATAATTCGCATACCCAATTCCTGGCCAGATAGGTAATCGGCTCTAGCTCGATATTCAAACTCTGCATTGAATAGTTTGTTTACAGAAAATATTTCGAATACCCAATGCCCAGCCAGCTAGGTATTCAATTCTAGCTCGATATTCAAACTCTGCGTTGAATAGTCCCTATACTAAAAATATATCGAATACCCAATTCCCAGCCAGCTGGGTATTCAGGTCTAGCTCGATATTCAATCTCTGCGTTGAGTCATCTTTTTACTGAAAGTATTTCGAATACCCAATTCCCAGCCAGCTGGGAATACGACTGCAGCTCTATCTTCAATACCCAATACCTAGCTAGCTGGGTATTCGGTTGTATCTGAGAATTCGCGAATACCCAATTCCTAGCTGGCTGGGTATTCGGTTGTATGTGGATATTGAATACCAAATACCCAATTCCCAGCCAACTTCACAAACCTCATGCCGACATGTGGTTCGATTTGAATGTAAAATATACACATGACCATTGAAATTTCGTCAGTAAGGTTTATATACCTGCCGTTTCTAGTAACAGGCGAATTAGCCAATGAGAAGACTACAGTTAAACCTGTCGAACTGCCTTTTATCTGAACAACGTATGGACGTATAAATTGAACTATTAATATGTTAAACTGTGTCACATCCTTGACTGTTTATATCGCATAGACCTACTTGATAGCATACAAACCTATAGGGCGTGGAACTAGGTATCGTCATTTTCGAAAATTCGCCGGATGTGATTTCGTTGAAATGTTGATTCGAACTCGTGCACTGCAACCATTAGACTTCGTACAACTCTGATAACATGAATAACTTCATCTCCAGACTATGTTTTATCAGCCCCAAATATTTATAAGTCAGGTGCAGCTTGACGATGTTTGCACTGATCTAGGGCATCAATGAGAAGCATTTTGCAAGATCTTTTCAGGTAACAATGACTTTGGTTATTTGAGATTTTTTTTTATCCAAACTACCGGATACCACCTTTAAGCTTGGCTCGCGAAGGCGTTTATGGATATAGTGGTCCCTCTCTTAAGCAACATCGAGCGGAAGGTGAGAAATTGGTTGCTTAAGAGAGGTTGTTGCTCTAGAGAGGTAACCCCTATATTTGCTTAAGTATTATAGTATCAGTAGTATTCAGGGTTTTAAAACCAGTTAATGTTGTTGGCTGTCTTTTGCCATTTTCGTTTATAAAAGTTTTATTACAATTTGTCTTTTTTGCATGTTATCAAATTTAATTTTATAAAAAAAAAAAAAAGTATTTTTTTTGTAGTTTTAATTATTTATTTAATTCAGTTTTAATTGACATGAACTATAGCAATAATTAGAAAACGTGCTTAATTGAACTTTTGAATTGATATTTTTTTTACAAAAGCATTTATATATGGACAAGTGGGTTAATTTCTGTCTCACGCATTTTGGTCAATGTACTTTAATAATGAGCATCACTCCAAACATATTACATTGTATAGGTTATTGTAGCGGTTAGCCGAGTGACTGTAAATATTTTATTATACCAAACAAATAATTTGTGAAAATAGAAAATAACGGACATAGGTTACATCTCAGAACGACGTCCAACTCGGTCAATATCCTTTAAATATATCATGTTCAAACTATACATATAACAGTGGACCTTGAAAAGACTTTTGGACTTTCAGCAGGTAAGACCCCTGAAAAACAAGTTTATTTTAGATAGTTGATAAATTGATCTGTTTCTTAAGTATATCCATTGCAGTACATTGTTTATTATATAAAAATATTTTTTGTAACGATGGCTTTTACTTTCTTTTGTGTCATTGGGTAACAGCAGTCATAATTGCAAACCACGTTTTTTTCCACTGGCAAGGTTTAACCTGAAGACCCTTTGTGTAAAGTCCAGATCGCCCTATGCTCATCGGCACATGTAGATACAACACGGTAGCCAATACTTTCAAGCTTGTCCAGCACTTCAGTTAATTCATCTTGAGATGGTGCATTTTGGAAGTCAAAGCTAAAATAAAAATAAAAAACATCAAAAGGTATCTGAGATAAAACTAGTCTTACAAACATTATATATTGGTGTAAATGAAAGGCCACGTTTTACAGTTATGAACGTTTTACAGTTATGAACGTTTTACAAGTATGAGAACGATTATTTTGTAAGCCAAATCCTTCGACAGTCGACTGCCAATCAGCCAGTATTTTGGCTGTTTAGTTTTTAAAAAAATTGTCCCTAAAATGCAATACCCAAGCAAAAATAACGAAATATTTGAGAATTGCATGGGTTAAGAAATTGAAAATGTATGGAGAATAATAAAATAAAGTCACATACCCAAATCTATCTCTGAGTAACATTCTGTCCTCTAAATTGGCGCATTGATAACTGGTCAGTCTATAATTCCCCATCTAAACAAATGTACAAGAAAAGTCGTTGGTGCGAAGCATCAAAGGCGACGCAAAAAGTGGAAGAGATAAACAAACATATTTGTAAAGTAATGGTTTTTATTTGAAGGTTTCAGTTTACTATAAATCTCGAGAAAAAGTATGTACAGCATATATTCCTGAGTGGATTGGTTTAAAGCAAAATAAAAAGCAAAACCCGACACCATTTAATAGATTTTTGAAGATGTTACATATGTAGAAAAAAAGTTGCAAAGTTATTATATTAACTATAAAAGCAAAGTGCACAAGTAGAAATTGCACATGTGCAGCAGCCTCACATTATACAAATAATTATTGCTCATATAGTATTATTTTAAGTTATTTTGAAAATAAATAAAATAATAAGGACGCTGTTTATCGAATTCGGACCCGTATTTTATCTGGCAAGGTTCGCAAAACAAACTTTCCTCATGCGCAAATTTCAGTGAGATTTTCATATATACACATTAATACACTTGATAATGATTAATAATTAATAAACCTTAATTTTCCCTAATGACAGGGTAATACATAATAAAAATTCCACCACAAGTGAACATTGAATCTGGTGAAGTAATTCAGGTAGGATTAGATGGAGCAGAAAAAGGATGTGAGACTGTGGAAGGGGAGGGGGGAATGCAGAGGGAGAGAGTGTGAAATGGAAATTTAGAGGGAGCCTGCAGAGGGAGAGAGTGGGGAATAGAGATTTAGAGGGAGCGTGCAGAGGGAGAGAGTGGGGAATGGAGATTAAGAGGGAGCCAGCAGAGGTAGAGAGTGTGGAATGGAGATTTAGAGGGAGCCTGCAGAGGGGGAGAGTGGAGAATGGAGATTTAGAGGGAGCATGAAGAGGGAGAGAGTGGGGAATGGAGATTTATAGGGAGCCTGCAGAGGGAGAGAGTGGGGAATGGAGATTTAGAGGGAGCCTGCAGAGAGGGAGAGTGTGGAAGGGAGATTTAGAGGGAGCATGCAGAGGAAGAGAGTGGGGAATGGATATTTAGAGGGAGCCTGCGGAGGGGGAGAGTGGAGAATGGAGATTTAGAGGGAGCATAAGAGGGAGAGAGTGGGGAATGAAGATTTAAAGGGAGCCTGCAGAGGGGGAGAGTGGAGAATGGAGATTTAGAGGGAGCATGCAGAGGGAGAGAGTGGGGAATGGAGATTTAGAGGGAGCATGCAGAGGGAGAGAGTGGGTAATGGAGATTTAGAGGGAGCATGCAGAGGAAGAGAGTGGGTAATGGAGATTTAGAGGGAGCCAGCAGAGGGAGAGAGTGTGGAATGGAGATTTAGAGGGAGCCTGCAGAGGGAGAGAGTGGGGAATGGAGATTTAGAGGGAGCCTGCAGAGAGGGAGAGTGTGGAAGGGAGATTTAGAGGGAGCATGCAGAGGAAGAGAGTGGGGAATGGATATTTAGAGGGAGCCTGCGGAGGGGGAGAGTGGAGAATGGAGATTTAGAGGGAGCATGAAGAGGGAGAGAGTGGGGAATGGAGATTTAAAGGGAGCCTGCAGAGGGAGAGAGTGGGGAATGGAGATTTAGAGGGAGCCTGCAGAGGGAGAGATTGGGGAAGGGATATTTAGAGGCAGCAGGCAGTGGGAAAGATTCGGGAAGGGAGATTTTGAGGCAGCAGGCAGTGGGAGAGAGTGTGGAAGTAAGATTTAGAGGGAGCCTGCAGAGGGAGAGATTGAGGAAGGGATAGTTAGAGGCAACAGGCAGTGGGAGAGATTGAGGAAGGCATATTAAGAGGCAGCTGGCAGTGGGAAAGAGTGGGGAAGGGGGATTAAGAGGAAGCAGGTAGAGGGAGAAAATGGGGAAAGGAGAGTTAGACGGAGCAGGAAGAGAGGAAAAGTTGGGACAGGGAGAGTTACAGGGAGCCGATAAACGGAGAGAGAGGGGAAGAAATGCTTACAGGGAGCAGGGAGAGGGTGATAGTGGGACAGGGAAAGTTAGAAAGAGCAGAGAGAATGGAAAGAGGGCATGTAGATTTATAGGGAGAGTTATAGGGAGCAGCGATAGGGAGAGAGAGGGGCAGGATGAGCTACAGGGAAGGGGGGAGAAAAGTGTGTGAGAGAGAGACAGACGGACATAGACACAGTGACACAGAGAGAGACAGAGAGAGACAGAGAGGGGACATGGAGAGGAAAAGGAAGCAGAGAGAGTGAGTGAGTAAGAGAGAGAGAGAGAGAGAGAGAGAGAGAGAGAGAGAGAGAGAGAGAGCGGGTGACAGGGTGCGTTAGAGGGAGCAGGGTTAGGGTGAGTTTGAAGTAAAAGAGTGACAGAAAAAAGGAGGGGACATAGGGTAGAGAGATAGTGAGGTGCAGTGAGAGCTAACGGGAGCAGGAAGAGGGGATAGTGGCAAAGGGGGTGAGTTAGAGGGAACAGGAAGAGGGGACAATGGGGAAGGGGTAGTTAGAGGGAGCAGGAAGAGGTAAGAGTGGGGAAGGGGGGTAGAGGGAGCTGGAAGAGGGGAGAGTGGGAAAGGGGTAGTTAGAGGGAGCAGGAATAGGGAAGAGTGGAGAAGGGGGAGTTAGAGGGAGCAGGAAGGGGGAAGAGTGGAGAAGGGGGAGTTAGAGGGAGCGGGAAGAGGGAAGAGTGGGTAAGGGGGGGTAGAGGGAGCAGAAAGAGGGGAGAGTGGGGAAGGTGGGGTTAGAGGGAGCAAGAAGAGGGACGAGTGGAGAAGGGGTAGTTAGAGGGAGCAGGAAGGGGGAAGAGTGGAGAAGGGGGAGCTAGAGGGAGCAGGAAGGGGGAAGAGTGGAGAAGGGGGAGTTAGAGGGAGCGGGAAGAGGGGAGAGTGGGGAAGTGGGGTAGAGGGAGCAGGTAGAGGAGAGAGTGGGGAAGGGGTAGTAAGAGGGAGCAGGAAGAGGGAAGAGTGGAGAAGGGGGAGTTAGAGGGAGCAGGAAGAGGGAAGAGTGGAGAAGGTGGAATTACAGGGAGCAGGAAGAGGGAAAAGTGGAGAAGGGGGAGTTAGAGGGAGCAGGAAGAGGGAAGAGTGGAGAAGGTGGAATTACAGGGAGCAGGAAGAGGGAAAAGTGGAGAAGGGGGAGTTAGAGGGAGCAGGAAGAGGGAAGAGTGGAGAAGGGGTAGTTAGAGGGAGCAGGAAGAGGGAAGAGTGGAGAAGGGGGAGTTAGAGGGAGCAGACATATGTAGATAACGGGGCAATAGAGGTACAGGGAACAAGAAAAGATGGTGAGAAAGGCAGCGAGAGTTAGAGAATCAGAGAGAGAAGGCATGGAGAGTTACAGTGGGCATGGATAAAGGGTTAGGGAAAGTTGGTAGGAACGGAGAGAGAGAGAGAAAGGAGGGGATAACGTGTACAGAGAGATAGTGGGGTTCATGGAGAGCTAGAGGGAGCGGGGAGAGGAAGGGACTGCGGAAGGAAGAGTGAGATTGAGGAGGGAGAGGGTAAAGCGGGGACGGATCAGTTAGAGGCAACATGGAATGGAAGAGAAAAAGGCAGCCATAGTTAGAGGATGCTCAGTGCGTTTGTGCGAGGGAGAGACAGATATAAGGGTGGGGTAGAGAGAGTTAGAAGGAATAGAGAGGGGTGGGGCAGGAAAATTTAGAGCGAGCAAAGAGAGCAGGGGAATGAGAATGGCAATGTAAGAGGCAGTATAGAGAGAGGGAGAGAGTGGGGGAGTGTGTTTGGATGCAGGGAGAGAGGGAGAGTGGAGGCTGAGAGAGTTACTGGGCGAAGAGAGAGAGTCAGGAGAGTCGGCGGAAGCAAAGATAATAAGAGAGTGAGCAGGGAGACTTAGAGGGAACAATAGAGGGAGGGAAAGAGAGACTTAGAGGGGCAGAGAGAGAGAGAGAGAGAGAGAGAGAGAGAGAGAGCAAGGAGATTAATACGGACAGTTATATGGAGCAGCGATAAGGAGAGAGGGGTCAAGGCAGAGAAAGGGGCGGGGAGAGTTAGAGGGTGCAGATGGGATATTGAGAGTCAGGGGAGCAAAGAGAGAGAGAGAGAGAGAAAGAGAGAGAGATGGAAAGAAAGAAAGGCACAGGCAGAGTTAGATGAAGAGGCAGACAATATGACAGGGAGAGTAAGGATGACCGGGGAGAGGGAAAGAATGGGGCAGGGAGAGTTAGAGGGTGCAGAGAGAATGGAACAGTGAGAGTTAGGTCAGCATCCTCGTGTATAGGACATAGCTTTCAGAATTATGAATTTGTGTAATTGAAATAATGATCATTTCTTAATTAAATAGTATTTCATTCTTGTAATGATTCAATAGATATTATTTCCATTTAACGAAGGGGGCTGTTGTGTATTGCTAGTCTATAGCTAGTCTATTACCAAAAGAGCTTATAAGCTACATAACGGTAGAGCCTCTCTTATAGCAGGGAGTCTTGGTTTGCATCTCTTACTAGTAACTTCACTATAGCTGATTGTAGAATAAATGTTGTATAAGTGATACTGTGTTCTTAGTTACTTTATCCTGACAATAGAGAACACAACAGTAACAGAGAAAAGAGTGAGATGGCCAGGAAAGGTAAGCGGAAGCAGAGAGAATGAGAGAGGATACTGGAAGACTAATAGGAGAGTATTCATAGTTTGATAGGTCTGCCTAATGCTATATATTGTTCCTAAATGCTACTCAGAAGCAAAACACTTCTCCTACAGAGGTTATAACAAAATATTTGGAGTTTTCTTATTTTTAAAAAGAAGATGCAATTAATAATAATGTTGGAATACAAAAATATCTATAAATTCAAAACTGGATGGATATTTTTTTTTTAAATTTGGCATACACGTCTACATTGAAGTATACAGCTCATCATTTGTGTTAATATTCAAATTCTGTATATTTTCTATTACGCATGCTTTACCTTAAGAAGAGTTAGAGAGAGAACAGATACAGAGACAAAAAGGAGAGGGCAAGAGGAGAAAAAGAAGAGGAAGACAAAGAGGTGGGTCAGGAAGACTTAGAGGGAACAGAGAGAGAGAAAGAATGTGGTGATGGTAGACAAGTTAGAAGGAGAAGAGAGAGGGGACAGAGTGAGCGGGAGAAAAGTGAGAGAGAGATGGGAGCAGAGAATGTTAGAGGGTGCAGACAGAGGTAGAAAATGGGGCCGCAGAGGTAGAGGGAACATGGAATGGGGAGGAAGGCAGGGCAGGGAGAGTTAGAGAAGCAGAGAGAGATGGCAGGGAGAGTTACAGTGAGTAGAGTTGAAGGGTGAGGGAGATAAGTAGGAGCAGAAAGAGAGACAGAGAGAGAGAAAAAAAAAGTAGGGGACAGAGAATACAGAGAGATACTGGGGTTCGGGGAGAGCTAGAGGGAGCGGGGAGAGGAAGGGAGTGCGGAAGGGAGAGGTAGAAGAGGCAGGGAGAGGGAAGAGCTTGGGGAAGGGAGATTTAGTGGGAACAGTGAGGGTAAGAGTGGGGAAGTCGCGTTAAAGGGAACAGGGAGTGGGAGAGAAAGGAGTCAGGCAGAGTTAGATGGAGCGGATAGTGAGAGAGAGAGAGAGAAAGCGAGAGAGAGACAGAGAGACAGAGAGACAGAGAGACAGAGAGTGGAGACAGAGAGAGTTAGAGATAACAGAGAGGTGGGACAGAGATACTTGAAAGGAGTAGAGAAAGAGAGTGCTGGTGTTAGGGAGAGTTACCGGTGGCAGAGAGGGTGAAAGAGGGGAAGAATAACCTAGGAAGTACAGCAGAGAGAGGGGCATGGAGACTTAGAAGGAGCAGAGAAAGAGAGAGAGAAAGTGGGTAGTGTAATAGGGAGTTATAGTGACCCGCCATAAGGAGAGAGAATGGGGCAGGTAAAATTACAGGGAGCAAAGCGGTAAAGTGAGGGGATCGGGCAGGGAGAGTTAAAGACAGCAAAGAGAGAGAGAGAGAGAGAGAGAGAGTGAGGGGGAAGAGATTGAGGTGTGCAAGGAGCGTTAAAGGGGGCAGCGAGAGGGGAGAAAAAGAAAGGACGATGCAGAATCCAGAGTTAGAGAGAGCAGAGAGAGGGAAATGAAGTATTAGAAGACAGAGAAAGAGAGTGAGAGAGAAGAGGTGTAGAGGAAGGGCGATTTTGTGAAGAGGGAGAGTGGATATAGTAATGTAGAGGGAGTGTAGATAGAGTGAGGTTGAGGGAGAGTAGAGGGTGGAAATAGTGAGGTTGCGGGACGGTGGGCAGGGTAAGGCAGTAGGAGAGTAAATGGTGGAAAAAGTGAGGTTGTGAGAGGGTGGACAGTGTGAGGCTGTGGGAGAGTGGACATGGTAAGGCTGTGGGGGAGTGGGCAGAGTGAGGATGTGGGAGAGGGGACAGGATGAGGTTGTAGGAGAGTGGATAGAGTGAGGTTGTGGGAGAGTGGACAGGGGGAGGTTGTGGGAGAGTGGAGAGGGTGAGGTTGTGGGAGAGTGGATAGAGTGACGTTGTGGGAGAGTGCAGAGGGTGAGGTTGTGGAAGAGTGGACTGAGTGAGATTGCGGGAGAGTGGATAGAGTGAGGTTGTGGGGGAGTGGACAGGGTGAGGTTGTAGGAGAGTGGATAGATTGAGGTTTTGGGAGAGTGGATAGAGTGAGGCTGTGGGAGAGTGGACAGAGGAAGGCTGTGGGAGAGTGAACAGTGTGAGGTTGTGGAAGAGTGGACAGGGTGAGGTTGTGGGAGAGTGGACAGGGTGAGGTTTTGGGAGAGTGAACAGTGTAAGGTTGTGGGAGAGTTGATAGAGTGAGGTTGTGGGAGAGTGGACAGGGTGAGGTTGTGGGAGAGTGAACAGTGTGAGGTTGTGGGAGCGTTGATAGAGTGAGGTTGTGGGAAAGTGGACAGGATGAGGTTGTGGGGGAGTGGATAGAGTGAGGTTGTGGGAGAGTAGACAGAGTGAGGTTGTGGGAGAGTGGATAGAGTGATGTTGTGTGTAAGGTTGTGGGAGAGTGGACAGTGTGAGGTTGTGGGAGAGTGGACAGGGTGAGGTTGTGGGAGAGTGAACAGTGTAAGGTTGTGGGAGAGTGGACAGTGTAAGGTTGTGGGAGAGTGGACAGAGTAAGGTTGTGGGGGAGTGAACAGTGTGAGGTTATGGGAGAGTGGACAGGGTAAGGTTGTGGGAGAGTGAACAGTGTAAGGTTGTGGGAGAGTGGATAGAGTGAGGTTGTGGGAGAGTGGACAGGAAGAGGTTGTGGGGAGTGAACAGTGTGAGGTTGTGGGAGAGTGGGTAGAGTGAGGTTGTGGGAGAGTGGACAGGGTGAGGTTGTGGGAGAGTGGACAGGATGAGGTTGTGCGAGAGTGGATAGAGTGAGGTTGTCGGAGAGTAGACAGGGTGAGGTTGTGGGACAGTGGATAGAGTGAGGTTGTGGGAGAGTGGACAGAGTGAGGTTGTGGGAGAGTGGATAGAGTGAAGTTGTGGGAAAGTGGACAGGGTGAGGTTAAGGGAGAGGGGACATGGTGAGGTTCTAGGACAGTAGACAGGGTGAGGTTGTGGGAGAGTGAACAGGGTAAGATTGTGGGAGAGTGGACAGAGTGAGGTTCTGGGAGAGTGGACAGGGTGAGGTTGAGGGAGAGTGGACAGAGTGAGGTTGTGGGAGAGTGGACAAAACGAGGTTCTGGGAGAGGGGACAGGGTGAGGTTGTGGAAGAGTGGACAGGGTGAGGTTGTGGGAGAGTGGACAGGGTGAGGTTAAGGGAGAGGGGACATGGTGAGGTTCTAGGACAGTAGACAGGGTGAGGTTGTGGGAGAGTGAACAGGGTAAGATTGTGGGAGAGTGGACAGAGTGAGGTTCTGGAAGAGTGGACAGGGTGGGGTTGAGGGAGAGTGGACAGAGTGAGGTTGTGGGAGAGTGGACAAAACGAGGTTCTGGGAGAGGGGACAGGGTGAGGTTGTGGAAGAGTGGATTGGGTGAGATTGCGGGAGAGTGGATAGAGTGAGGTTGTGGGGGAGTGGACAGGGTGAGGTTGTGGGAGAGTTGATAGAGTGAAGTTGTGGGAGAGTGGACAAGGTGAGATTGAGGGAGTGTGGACAGGGTGAGATTGTGAGAAAGTGGACAGGGTGAGATTGAGGGAGAGTGGACAGGGTGAGGTTGTGGGAGAGTGGACAGGGTGTGGTTGTGGGAGAGTGGACAGGGTGAGGTTGTGGGAGAGTGGATAGAGTGAGGTTGTGGGAGAGTGGACAGGGTGAGGTTGTGGAAGAGTGGACAGGGTGAGGTTGTGGGAGAGTGGATAGAGTGAGGTTGTGGGAGAGTGGACAGGGTGAGGTTGTGGAAGAGTGGATAGAGTGAGGTTGTGGGAGAGTGGATAGAGTGAGGTTGTGGGAAAGTGGACAGGGTGAGGTTGTGGGAGAGTGGACAGGGTGTGGTTGTGGGAGAGTGGATAGAGTGAGGTTGCGGGAGAGTGGACAGGGTGAGGTTGTGAAAGAGTAGATAGATTGAGGTTGTGGGAGAGTGGATAGAGTGAGGTTGTGGGGAGAGTATAAAGTGAGATTCTGGGAGAGTGGACAGGGTGAGGTTGTGGGAGAGTTGATAGAGTTGGGTTGTGGGGGCGTGGACAGGGTGAGATTGGGGGAGTGTGGACAGGGTGAGATTGTGAGAAAGTGGACAGGGTGAGATTGAGGGAGAGTGGACAGGGTGAGGTTGTGGGAGAGTTGATAGAGTGAGGTTGTGAGAGAGTGGACAGGGTGAGATTGAGGGAGTGTGGACAGGGTGAGATTGTGACAAAGTGGACAGGGTGAGATTGAGGGAGAGTGGACAGGGTGAGGTTGTTGGAGAGTGGACAGATTGAGGTTGTGGGAGAGTGGACAGACCGAGGTTGTGTGAGAGTGGACAGAGTGAGGTTCTGGGAGAGTGGACAGGTTGAGGTTGTCGGCGAAGGGACAAAGAGTGTGGTTGTGGGATAGTAGACAGAGTGAGGATGTGGGAGAGTGGACAGGGTGAGGTTGTTGGAGAGTGGACAAGGTGAGATTGAGGGAGAGTGGACAGGGTGAGGTTGTGGGAGAGTGGACAGGGTGAGGTTAAGGGAGAGGGGACATGGTGAGGTTCTAGGACAGTAGACAGGGTGAGTTTGTGGGAGAGTGAACAGGGTAAGATTGTGGGAGAGTGGACAGAGTGAGGTTCTGGGAGCGTGGACAGGGTGGGGTTGAGGGAGAGTGGACAGAGTGAAGTTGTGGGAGAGTGGACAAAACGAGGTTCTGGGAGAGGGGACAGGGTGAGGTTGTGGAAGAGTGGATTGAGTGGACAGGGTGAGGTTGTGGGAGAGTTGATAGAGTGAGGTTGTGGGAGAGTGGACAGGGTGAGATTGAGGGAGTGTGGACAGGGTGAGATTGTGAGAAAGTGGACAGGGTGAGATTGAGGGAGCGTGGACAGGGTGAGGTTGTGGGAGAGTGGACAGGGTGAGGTTGTGGGAGAGTGGACAGGGTGAGGTTGTGGGAGAGTGGATAGAGTGAGGTTGTGGGAGAGTGGACAGGGTGAGGTTGTGGAAGAGTGGACAGGGTGAGGTTGTGGGAGAGTGGATAGAGTGAGGTTGTGGGAGAGTGGACAGGGTGAGGTTGTGGAAGAGTGGATAGAGTGAGGTTGTGGGAGAGTGGATAGAGTGAGGTTGTGGGAAAGTGGACAGGGTGAGGTTGTGGGAGAGTGGACAGGGTGAGGTTGTGGGAGAGTGGATAGAGTGAGGTTGTGGGAGAGTGGACAGGGTGAGGTTGTGGAAGAGTGGATAGAGTGAGGTTGTGGGAGAGTATAAAGTGAGATTCTGGGAGAGTGGACAGGGTGAGGTTGTGGGAGAGTTGATAGAGTTGGGTTGTGGGAGAGTGGACAGGGTGAGATTGGGGGAGTGTGGACAGGGTGAGATTGTGAGAAAGTGGACAGGGTGAGATTAAGGGAGAGTGGACACGGTGAGGTTGTGGGAGAGTTGATAGAGTGAGGTTGTGAGAGAGTGGACAGGGTGAGATTGAGGGAGTGTGGACAGGGTGAGATTGTGACAAAGTGGACAGGGTGAGATTGAGGGAGAGTGGACAGGGTGAGGTTGTTGGAGAGTGGACAGATTGAGGTTGTGGGAGAGTGGACAGACCGAGGTAGTGTGAGAGTGGACAGAGTGAGGTTCTGGGAGAGTGGACAGGTTGAGATTGTCGGCGAAGGGACAAAGAGTGTGGTTGTGGGAGAGTAGACAGAGTGAGGATGTGGGAGAGTGGACAGGGTGAGGTTGTTGGAGAGTGGACAAGGTGAGATTGAGGGAGAGTGGACAGGGTGAGGTTTTGGGAGAGTGAACAGGGTAAGATTGTGGAAGAGTGGACAGAGTGAGGTTGTGCGAGAGTGGACAAGGTGAGATTGAGGGAGAGTGGACAGAGTGAGGTTGTGGGAGAGTGGACAGGCTGCGGTTAAGGGAGAGGGGACAGGGTGAGGTTCTAGGACAGTAGACAGGGTGAGGTTGTGGGAGAGTGAACAGGATAAGATTGTGGGAGAGTGGACAGAGTGATGTTGTGGGAGAGTGGACAGAGTGAGGTTCTGGGAGAGTGGACAGGGTGAGGTTGAGGGAGAGTGAACAGTGTGAGGTTGTGGGAGAGTGGATAGAGTGAGGTTGTGGGAGAGTGGATAGGGTGAGTTTGTCGGGAGTGAACAGTGTAAGGTTGAGTGAGAGTGGACATGGTAATGTTCTGCGAGAGTAGACAGGGTGAGGTTGCGAGAGAGTGGACAGAGTGAGGTTGAGGGAGAGTGGATAGGGTGAGCTTGTGGGAGAGTGGAGAGGGTGAGGTTGTGGGAGAGTGGATAGAGTGAGGTTGCGGGAGAGTGGACAGGGTGGGGTTGTGGAAGAGTGGATTTAGTGAGGTTGTGGGAGAATGGATAGAGTGAGGTTAAGGAGGAGTGGACAGGGTAAGGTTGTGGGAGAGTGGATAGAGTGACGTTTTGGGAGAGTGGATAGAGTGAGGTTTTGGGAGAGTGGACAGAGTAAGGCTGTGGGAGAGTGAACAGTGTGAGGTTGTGGGAGAGTGGACAGGGTGAGGTTGTGGGAGAGTGGACAGGGTGAGGTTGTGGGAAAGTGAACAGTGTAAGGTTGTGGCAGAGTGGATAGAGTAAGTTTGTGGGAGAATGGACAGGGTGAGGTTGTGGGAGAGTGAACAGTGTGAGGTTGTGGGAGAGTGGATAGAGTGAGGTTGTGGGAGAGTTGACAGGATGAGGTTGTGGGAGAGTGGATAGCGTGAGGTTGTGGGAGAGTAGACAGGGTGAGGTTGTAGGAGAGTGGATAGAGTGAGGTTGTGGGAGAGTGGATAGAGTGAGGTTGTGGGAGAGTGGACAGGGTGAGGTTGTGGGAGAGTGGACAGGGTGAGGTTTTGGGCGAGTGGATAGAGTGAGGTTGTGGGAGACTGGACAGGGTGAGGTTGTGGGAGAATGGATAGAGTGAGGTTGTGGTAGAGTGGATAGTGTGCGGTTGTGGGTGAGTGTATAGAGTGAGATTGTGGGAGAGTGGACAGGGTGAGGTTGTGAGAGAGTTGATAGAGTGAGGTTGTGGGAGAGTTTACAGGGTGAGGTTGATGGAGAGTGGACAGCGTGAGGTTGAGGGAGAATGGACAGATTGAGGTTGAGGGAGAGTGGACAGAGTGAGGTTGAGGGAGAGTGGACAGATTGAGGTTGTGGGAGAGTGGACAGGGTGCGGTTGATGGAGAGTGGACAGAGTGAGGTTGAGGGATAGTGGACAGAGTGAGGTTGAGGGACAGCGGACAGAGTGAGGTTGAGGGCCAGTGGACCGAATGACGTTGAGGGAAAGTGAACAGAGTAAGGATGTGGGAGAGTGGACAGAGTGCGGTTGAGAGAGACTGGACAGAGTGAGGTTGAGGGAGAGTGGACAGAATGACGTTAAGGGATAGTGGACAGAGTAAGGATGTAGTAGAGTGGACAGAGTGAGGTTGAGGGAGAGTGGACAGAGTAAGTTTGAGGGAGAGTGGACAGAGTGAGATTGTGGGAGAGTGGACAGAGTGATTTTTTGGGAGAGTGGACAGGGTGAGGTTGCGGGAGAGTAGATAGAGTGAGGTTGTGAGAGAGTGGACAGGGTGAGGTTGTGGGAGAGTGGACAATTCTCCCTCAACCTCACTCTGTACACTCTCTCACAACCCCACAGAGTCCATTATCCCACAACCTCACACTGTCCACTCTCTCACAACCCACACTGTCCACTCTCCCACAACCTCACTCTATCCACGCTCTCACAACCTCACTCTGTCCACTCTCTCACAAATTACATTATATTCTGTACTATTTACAAAGTTTTTGTATCTCTTTTTCTAGCACTATTTTTTCTATTAGTAAAATGGTGTTTTTTCCGAGTTCCCACAAAGTAAATATATTCTGTAAAGAATCTTTGTCCCCTCTCTGACTTTTTGTTTGTTTTGTTGTCCACCAGCAACGCTTGTCGGGTATGCGAGCCGCCAGATTGGTAAAATAATTACGTCAAAGTGCAGTGGAAAACACCTCGCTCACGTGACAAGATTTTTCTGAAAATAGCTATTATGAAAGCTGTGAAAGAATATAAGAGCAGTTTCGGGCTTTTTACGATTTAACCCGAAATTAGTCGATATTTACCGATTCATTAAGGTCAATAGGGTCCGTAATCCTTAAATGTGGTCTGACTAAACGTTCTTTATAAAACAACAACAACAACAAATAAGTCGCTGTAACCTGAAAACTCCTGCAAAATGCTATTTAATGATGATCTTGATCCGTCGAGCATACAAAATATACTCGGTATTGGGATGGGATCTGGTCGAGGCGCTGAACGCATATATTAACTTGCGCTTACAATCTTTGTCGCAAATAAGAGGCATACCTCTAAACGATAATCAATAGATCTTTGCGATGTAACATGGGTTGTTTCTTTTTAACAGTATGCAACATACTTTATTGCCAAGTCCATACATAATACAAAATATGTTACTGGTAATAATTTGACAAAAAGGGTTGAGTCCAAGTTACAAAAATTAGCTTCTGGTCTCTCTATGTAATGAGACTAAATGAATCACAAAATGTCGTCAAAAAATCAACCAACATACATCTTTAAAATATTCCGTTTTGGATTGTCTAATGTAAGCATCACACACAGATCAAACGTTATGTAATTAATTTGAGTAAGGATGCTGTTTGCGACTTTAAAGATGGCATCCAACAGTTTGACCATATCTAATATGTGTAAGAAGATCTTGCTCCTGTTCTGGGGAATATGTGTAATTGCTGCCAACTCTTAGTACCTAAGTTTAAGTAAAATCTTTTACAGAATTACTCCAATTGTAATGTAGTACATATCATGAAATATGCCGCTTTATAAGTCATTTTTTTCCAAATCTATAAATAAGCACAATAGGGATCTCAGCTAAAAATTGTCGACGTCAGAGCTGATGATCCCGCAACGTGAACTCAAAAATATGGGGTCACGTACTTTGCTTAGTTTAAAAATAGAGAACTGTGCAGCATGGTTCGGATAGGAAATCATTTTTTATAATGGCAAGTGGAGTGTTATGCTTTACATTTCCCATGGCTGGTAGGCATTAATAAACAATATTATGCGGGATCTTTTCAGGTAATAATAATCATTTTGGTTAAATGATAGAAAGAAATGGCCAAAATGTAGACTACCACATTTAAAGCTACGTTTAACAACATCATTATAAAGACAAAGTAGTCATACTCTAACTATAAAAAAGAGAAAGGGTGCCTGTAGTTTATTGGTAAAGTTTCCAACTGTTACTTTCCTCACCATTTATTCCCATGCGCGTTTGTTTGAGACCCGATCGTGATCGGGTCGAAGGACTTAATGTGGTAAAGTGTCTTGGGTCTTTCTCCGCAAAAATAGCTAGACGTACCTTAAATGACGATAATTGTGTTGCTGCGATGTATTTGAAGAGAGAAAACAATAAAAAGTGAAAATAATTATATCTTCTAGTAAAAATAAAAGATGCAATGAAATGGAAATGAATGGTTACAACTACGTTTATCAACAAATCACACCTTTTGGGCTGAATATGACACGTGATTAATACAAAATGTTGTGATCGATAGTGAAAAGGTTTGTTTTACGAAAACCTTTCTATGGCAGCTAAAGGCATTTTCTTCAATATACTGACAATTAAAGTTATTACCACTGAAATGTATTTAAAAGTAATAAGCTTGTACGCAGGTATAAATTTGATGCAATACAAATCTCAACTACTATACAATATATTGTGTTTTTTTTCTTTTTTTTTTAGATCCTTTTCATATTGAATGTATGCAAATGGACTTTTAAAATATGTTTTTTTCATAACGGATGTTCAAACCGAAGCAATACCAAGTTCAGATTAAATCTGTCTATTCTTTTCGTATAACCGCTACATGTACGTGGTTGCATCAGTTCAGCCTAAATAAAGAAGCCTCACGAACAAATGCTGCTTGTGGTCAACATGATACCACAGTGAAGGCAGCACTATATTTGCTGTAAAAAAAATCGTCTCCAGATAATTGTAAGGTTGTTAGTGGGCGATACAGCCAATTTACCTGCAAACAATGTAGATAGATCTAGTGTGAGTATCGCGAAACTATTTTCCATATTGTATTCTAATAACGGGAAATACCATTTGATAGTCCATAATTCTTAACTTTAGCCGACCTTTATTGCTGCTCCTTATTTCATTTGTCAGACTGGATCATTAAGCTGACGCCGGTGGATCTGCACATTAGCATGGGGACTTCCTTTCCCAATAATTGCTTGACGTCACAATCAGTACAATTATTAACTGTATTTTCATATTGCGTATTGCATTTCCTGTTTCACTCGAGAGTTTGTGACTCAAAATTTTATTAAATCTGGACAAATATTTATATTTTATGCTGAAGAAACGGTATTATTTTCTAAATAATGTTATGGGAAGCAAGATTAAGTACGATATATAAATCTTTACTTTTAGTGATAGCCCAGAAAGAAGGTTCAGTGCGATGTATAGATCTTTACCTATAGGGATAGCACAGAAACAAGGTTCAGTGCGATGTATAGATCTTTACCTATAGTGATAGCACAGAAACAAGGTTCAGTGCGATGTATAGATCTTTACCTATAGTGATAGCACAGAAAGAAGGTTCAGTACGATGTATAGATCTTTACCTTTAGTGATAGCACAGAAACAAGGTTCAGTGCGATGTATAGATCTTTACCTTTAGTGATAGCACAGAAAGAAGGTTCAGTGCGATGTATAGATCTTTACCTATAGTGATAGCACAGAAACAAGGTTCAGTGCGATGTATAGATCTTTACCTATAGTGATAGCACAGAAACAAGGTTCAGTGCGATGTATAGATCTTTACCTATAGTGATAGCACAGAAACAAGGTTCAGTACGATGTATAGATCTTTACCTTTAGTGATAGCCCAGAAAGAAGGTTCATTGCGATGTATAGATCTTTACCTTTAGTGATAGCCCAGAAAGACGTTTCAGTACGATGTATAGATCCTTACCTATAGTGATAACCCAGAAAGACGTTTCAGTAAGGTGTATAGATCTTTACCTCTAGTGATAGCACAGAAAGAAGGTTCAGTGCGATGTATAGACCCTTACCTTTAGTGATAGCACAGAAAGACGTTTCAGTACGATGCATAGATCCTTACCTATAGTGATAGCCCAGAAACAAGGTTCAGTACGATGTATAGATCTTTACCTTTAGTGATAGCACAGAAACAAGGTTCAGTGCGATGTATAGATCTTTAACTATAGTGATAACACAGAAACAAGGTTCAGTGCGATGTATAGATCTTTACCTTTAGTGAAAGCACAGAAACAAGGTTCAGTGCGATGTATAGATCTTTACCTTTAGTGATAGCACAGAAAGAAGGTTCAGTACGATGTATAGATCTTTACCTATAGTGATAGCACAGAAAGAAAGTTCAGTACGTTGTATAGATCTTTACCTTTAGTGATAGCACAGAATGAAGGTTCAGTACGATGTATAGATCTTTACCTATAGTGATAGCACAGAAAGAAGGTTCAGTACGTTGTATAGATCTTTACCTTTAGTGATAGCACAGAAAGAAGGTTCAGTACGATGTATAGATCTTTACCTTAAGTGATAGCACAGAATGAAGGTTCAGTACGATGTATAGATCTTTACCTATAGTGATAGCACAGAAAGAAGGTTCAGTACGATGTATAGATCTTTACCTATAGTGATAGCACAGAAAGAAGGTTCAGTACGTTGTATAGATCTTTACCTTTAGTGATAGCACAGAAAGAAGGTTCAGTGCGATGTATAGATCTTTACCTTTAGTGATAACATAGAAACAAGGTTCAGTACGATGTATAGATCTTTACCTTTGGTGATAGCACAGAAACAAGGTTCATTACGATGTATAGATCTTTACCTTTGGTGATAGCACAGAAACAAGGTTCATTACGATGTATAGATCTTTACCTTTGGTGATAGCACAGAAACAAGGTTCAGTACGATGTATAGATCTTTACCTTTAGTTTTAGCACAGAAACAAGGTTCATTACGATGTATAGATCTTTACCTTTAGTTTTAGCACAGAAACAAGGTTAAGTACGATGTATAGATCTTTACCTTTAGTTTTAGCACAGAAACAAGGTTAAGTACGATGTATAGATCTTATCTTTAGTGATAGCACAGAAACAAGGTTCAGTACGATGACAAAGATTTAAGACATCAACAAACAGCATTTCGCGGGAACTGTTCATGTCACAATATTGTGAATATTGTTTTCAGATGTAATTTGAATGTTAGGTTCTAGGAAGTCTTACGTGTATTTGTCTTGTTGTTTAGCAAATGCATCGGTACCAGATACAGGCGGGTCAAGCACTAAATGAATACGTTTCAAAGAAGAAGACCATATACAAACTTAATACAACATTAATTGCAGCTGCTTCAATTAGCTTTACAAAAACATTGACACACTGTATATTCATGTTAAATAAAGTCTGTCACCGATATTATATATTTAACATTGTCGAATTGTATTTGTTCATTGTAATTTGCTGAAAATATTCATTCGTTATTATACAACAAGGGAAGTAATCGCGACTGGATTAAACTGCTCTGTACACTGAGTTGTCTGTGTTGTAAAGGGTGAAACTTAAGATATTGGGTGTTTTGATCTTAGCTAATGACATTGCATTTAACTTTTTGGTATATCAAGCATTTAAAGCCTGTTTGGATGCAATCTGTTTCAATGATACCACTTTTGATGACATTATTCTCTTCCTTTCTGTTTTCACCTCATGTATATCTGATTTGAGACGGACAAAGAAGGGAGGACGCTGATTTAGCTGCTCAGAAGTAAAGAGAGCATTAATTTCAAAATATGAGAAGGGGTCACTTAGTTTTGTATAATCTTAAATAAATAGAATAAACACAACAACGCTTTAAATGTTGTCATTCTAGTGTTGATATGTTTATATATCACTGCATTACATCAATATAATGTTAAAACTGAGTCCTTTGTGGGTTAGTTATTTCCCATGACATGCATTTAAAGTTTACTGTCTTAAGAAGTCATAATGTGTTGTTTTATATAACGCATTGTCAAATTTGTTACTGTAATTTTCTATCTGGTGAGTAGCATAGGCGACTACACTGCCAGACTGTGCCATTAAGGCGTATGACGGTTTGATATTATTTAATTAAAACCCAAAATAATGATTTAAAGAGGCCGTCTACATAAGATTCAAACTACCCACACATCGTATATCACAACCTGATAGGGACACACAGAGAGCCTTTGACTGTGTTCATGCCTAAAAGAATAAAGATGTGACAGGACACTTCTAGTCTTGTAACTAACATATAATGGTCATCTTTGTTTAAAGAAAATGTACATTATTACACTTGCATCAATAATTGTATGTGTATAAACATTAGGTTTCCTTTAAGACTTACATGTCTTTTCTAACATTGTCACGTAAAAGCTCTTTTATATTTGTTAATTTACACAGACAAGATTTTAATATTATGCATTTTGACCTGCATATGTGTTATTTTTCTAACCATAGCTTTCCAATTAATTAGGTATGACAATGACATTTATGTTAAATAACTCTTTTGTAGGCTGAATCTAATTGACTTTTAGGAAAACAGAATAATATATTCTAGCCGTAAATGAAACATGACGTAAGGTATCATAACGAACATTATTTCCATAAATTCGACACGCTTCTCTAATCTTTATACAATGAGAGACATGATATTGTCGTCATCGTAAACTTGGTAAATAACTCTTGTGCATTTGGAGCATATAAGTTAACTCAAGAGTAATAAAAGACTTACAATGGATAAGAATTAACGAAAATAACTGAAGGCAACCTGTTACTAACTGTAACAAGATACAGAGACATAGTTATGATATATCATAATGGTATTCCATTCTTTTATTATTGTTTTCACCCATATATTTTATTATAAAAAAAGCTAAAATTTAAAATACAAACTTAACATTTTATATCCAACATAACCTTACAATATGCAAGCCTAAACATTCGTAATTGATGTTCATGAAATCTGCGGATAAAAACTATTATCACTGTAGGTGTGACCAGCTCTGAGTGTAATACCATGATCCCAATTGTCCTGTAGCACTTTTACTGGAACAAGGTCTTTACCTGACGTGGGATGTGTACTCTTGCATTGAACTAAATCATAACTGTCTTCACTTATGTTCAGGGTCACTGTCATGGACTTCGGGCCAGGATATAGCAGTACATATAACAATCTGATAGTTTGATTAACTGTCACATCAATGGCGTCTGATAATCCACGATGGCTCCAACCTACCATGGAAGATCTTTTTCCAAACCGATATACTTCGAACTCTTCATCACCTGTGTCAAATTGTGTCGGCATCAACTGCTGCTGCAGACTATATAAAGGGACACACCTGAGGGTAAAATAGGCTCAATTCGAGTTACAGATTCGAATAATTTGATTATCAACTGCTAGGGGTCATTAATATATCCCATATGACCCATTGAGTCAACCCTAAAGTTCGGGGGTTTATTACTGATAAGCCGTTAATGTGGTGTTTACATTTAAAAAGTTCGTAACTCAATTTTCTTGACAATGTTTACAAACAAAACACTACGTAGCACGCGTAATGCATTGTGGGTACTATTTTCTTGAATCTCATTGGCCGAAAAATCCAGCATGGCGAGCAGAGCAAGAAGAGTAACATTTTCGAGTTGAAGATAGAAAGGAAAGAATGCATGCGCAGCGACCGTTCACAAAGAGTGATTTTTTACGATGCTTTTACCGAATGGATGGATTTACGAAACATTCTGTTAATCAGAATAAAAGAGTAACTGGCCAAGCTTCATTTTGGAAAGGTACGTCAGGGATTTTCTCAAACAAATTGGCGAAACGATGTCACATTTCGACGTTTCGGTATTTTTTGATGTTGGTTTTTAACCCTTAAGCTATATTTCTTACCCTTAAGCTATATTTCTTTAGTTTTAAGATGTTTCCACTTTAGTTAGTTAGAATCGAAAGGATGTTGTTACAAAAGATCATGATATATTTAAAAAAACGCCGAAAAATGGTCTTAAAACGTCGATTTTAGATAACAGGATATTTGTTTACATAAATTTTCGTCTTATTAACTTGCAGTGGCTCTCATGAAATCATGAGAGGTTACATTGGTAGATTGAACTCAATACCACCACAAAGGTTTTAGACCTATTTGGACGCATCACACGCTCAAGATGAGTTTTGCAAAGCTTAAAACAAGGTCACTGGTACATTTTTTGTGGACTTCATCAAATTATTTACTTGAAATTAGGATTAATAGTTACTGTGTCTGAGAAACATTCACATGAAACTATCACTCACATATTGCTTAATGATATATTACATAGTGCTTTCAAGTGTTGCCAAACTTACTTTTTGCATATAACCACCATAAATGGATATGTCTTGTTTTAAGTACAAAATTAGGGTGATATTGAATATTGAAGAGGTGAAAGTTTGTAACTGATTGCCCAATCAATATTTCATCTAAGTTTTCTTGAGTAAATTCTTTTATCAAACCCCTGAGTGGTTCTGAATCAGTGCTAAAATAAAGGATGCATATCAATTCAAAGTTTTTTTTCTTCCAATCCATACCTTATGGAATTATGGAAAGTAATTGATTTCCTACATTTATATTGCTAACTTAAGTGCCAGTTGATATGATTACATGTGTTGTTAGCTTTGGGTATCTTATAAAACTACTACTTGATTCATTTCAACATTACCAATAGCAAAAAATATGTTTTGCTGCTTTTTAGCTTCAAGAAAGATGCCAGGCCCAGAAAAAAGAAAAGAAAACTTACACCTACACCTGGATTCCTACCAAGAACAGTAACTTAACAGCAATTGACAAACACTCTAACAACATTGTCTGCTGCACCGGTTAAACACATAAAGGTATAAATATTTATATACATTGTAGTTTAAATCTTATTTTTATAGACTTTATGTTAGTAGGTTAACTCGGCTGAGTTGAACTATTTCTTTTTTTTCTATTGGTTTGCTTCATTTATTTTTATCCTCTTATGTTGCAATGTCCCTTTTACTAATAACATTATTGTGAAATCAATTCTAAAAATTGTGTTAGCTTGTTTCTTTGAGAAATATGCCACAAACAGACATGTAAATTTCAAACCAGGACATAGTGTACCACTTGGTAAGACAACAAGTAGATGCTTACAAAAAATAAAATACATACAAGTGCTTACTAACTACTATTTTCATTTTTCTAAAGTATAGACCTTAACCTATCATTTGATTCTATTTTTGTACACAAACGATAAAAGGTATAAACCACCATTTACATACACCCTACTTTACAACTTTGTAGATGTTTGCTTATTGTTTAATGGATTTATCGTCCCACCAATAATATTTCAGTTATCTGGAGACGGTGTCCACTTGAACCAGAAATGATGCTGCTTTCACTGTGTATAGCATGCCATGAACACGTGGCATGACACCACACCCAGTCACATTATCCTTACACTGTGCCAACCATTCATGGAACTGCCCCTATATTTGCCGGAGCATTAGCAAGGGAGCTATGCCACTACCATTTTTAATGACTTTGGTATGTCACGGCCTGGGATCGAACCCGGGCCTCTCGTACCTGGAGCTGACACTCTACCGATTTCGCTACCAGGTCCGGTACTTTATAGATGATATGCTTCGTCTTAAAGTGAGGACACTGATACAATGGTACTCAAAAGCATTAGACTTCCTGCATCCCAGTGATGTCACATCATTCAGTTTTATGAAAGTTGATCTAATATTACTAATTAGAGATGGCAATGGTTAATCTTCATAAAATGTGTATTGCTGTCTTTTATCTTCAAGAAAGATGTCAGGCCAGCAAAGAAAGAAGAAAGAGAAGAAAAGTGATGTCTACATCTGAACCTACACAATGCTACTGTAGGAAAGGACAGACACCCAACACCATGGTTTTCTTTGCCATTAAAACACAAAAGGTAAAAATGTGTTTAAGTCAGTAAAGTTGACCACCATTCATTACTATTGTTGCTGCATTTGTGTTTTTATATTGTCAATATTGTGTTTTTTTCTTTTAATGTTAATGATACAGAAGAGAAAAAAATTGTGAGTGCTTGTGGTTTGAAAATAACAATACAGAAGAGAAAAGATTTCATACCATGTTAAGGATTCAAAGGATATCTCTATTTTTTGAGAGATAATCCATTTTTCGCAATTTTCTGCAAATCAAATACTCTTCATGTTCCACCACAATTTGATTACTGATAAGTAACATTCCAGGTGATAAACTCAATTAATTTAAGCATATTAATGAATGAGCTAAATGTTCATACGATACTCTTCTGAAATACCTCATTATGCAGTTTATGTTGTTTCAGCATCAGATAAGTAAAGACCCAACATCCCCTTCTGGTCCAAAACTTCACAACATGATCTGGTAACACATGAGGAGCCAAATAGCACTACATATACAGGTAGATTTATTTTTTTGCAATCCTTTTTTTATCATACTGCTTTTACCAGCATGATGCCAAGTGGTAGGATTGCTGACTCATACAAATCCTTGGCCTCTCACTGTGTGGGTGTAGCCGTGTAATAGGTAGAGAATGTGTAAGTGGTCTGGTTGGCTCAAACGGTAGAGCATTCGCCTTGTTTGCAAAGGGTTCGAGTCCGAGACCGACTGCACATTTTCCTCCCTATGTTACAATGGTGCCCAACATAAATGACAAGCGATTGTTATGGTACAGGTGCTTGAGGGGTGAGTTACATTTAGAGCTAATGGTCTGTGAAAATATGAGGATAAATTTCAAGTTGCCCTGGATGTATGTAGCTAGATATGGAGATAATATATAAGCCGTCTGGTTAGCGTAGTCGGTAGAGCATTTGGCATGCTAGTGAAGGGTCCGGTTTCGAGTCCCAGACTGGCTGCACATTTGTCTGCCTATGTTACATGGGTATGATTTTTAGATGGGATAAAGGACTTAAAGTGGAAGTCTTACAGTTGATTGCTGTGGCATTGGGTCTCTCCAGACATTTATCAATAGCCAGATGTTGCTAAAATGATTAATTTAACTGCAAATACAGCTAAATGTTGCAGCTTAGCGTTTATTTGTGGTTTTCCTCCATCATAAATAGTTATATGTTGGATATTGGATCATTTAATTGTCACTGCAATTTATTAGTTTTCCAGTTAATGACAGAAAACATAGAACACATTTATTTACATTTTATTTCATCTGAACTACTTTACAGGTAAAGATTACTAAGTGCCATACCTAAGGGCATCAGCATATCACTGGATTGAGGCATTTAGTAGACAGAAAAAAATCACTAGATAGCTAGACCAGGATATTCCAAAAGTGATGACAAATGCTAGTCATTTGGGTGGATTGTACGTGGACCAACATTACAGAACAATTCTCAATAAGTTGTTTATTGTTGTTGTTGTTTTAGAAATATATTGAAGGAAGAAAGTATGCCTATAGTAGCGATAATGGATGAAGACCCCCAGAAAATGTTTGGGTAGTACCACTGGTGAACCTAAGGTCAGCTTGAAAACCTTTTCCCTTCATGATTGTTACCCGAACTGGAAGTTGAACTCATGTGGTGAGAGGCCATGGTCCAGTAGGAGTCAGAGGAGTTAGGCATCTTGTCCATGGACAACCCCTTGTTTAATGAAAACATTCAGTTTGGGAAAATTAGGACAGTCCAGTTGTTATAAATGGAGAAACATTTAACACAAATAGCTTGGTTACATTACAGGTCTTTTTACTTTCCTTCATGAAAGTTTTTAAACCAACTAAGGCTCAAACCTAATCTGAAGTAATTGTCAGTTTGATTTTTGACAATCTGTTGTTATTATAGCATTGTTGTCAACTTAACAAGCCATAATGTGAGTATACTTGATAATCAAGACAACATTTAGGTTGAGAAAGGTCTTTCTTCTGACTTTATTTCAATAAAGGTGGTTCACTTATCAGTGAAGCTTTTTTAGCCAGATATATGTACACTATCAACATGTATTATTGTATAGGTGCAAAGTTGCCGCCATCTGCAAATTAAGACAACTTGAAGCAACTTGGTCACAGTTTATTGTAGGAACATGACACAACCACTGATCTGCATTTTAATGTTACAACATCACTGTTGACTCATGAGTCAACATATTGTTTATTATTGACACACAATCAATTAACATAACTGCATGCACAGTTTGAAAATGAATGAGTGTAGTTTTTGCGCTCAGTAAGGTTAAAAAACTAGGGAAAATGTTGCAACACTATTATTTTTCCAACCTTAACAAAAGTTTTGAAGGGCAGCATTTCACATAATATAGTAGTCAGAGGTATCAAAACAACTTATTGTTTTACTATCTGTAGTTAGGTAGTTTTTGCTTTTTTGAAGCAAAAAAGAAAAGAAATTGTAAACTTTACAAACTGTGAACAATTCACTTTTAAAGCTATGTACAAGTTGAAACCTTTTCAGACATGCTAATTATAATGGAAACATTTTTCAGAACTGTTTTTGTAGCATGGTTTATTTTTTACTAATGTTGATATTTCAAGCTTTATTCTGCAATATTATGTGTGATTTATTATTTCATATGTAAGTTTTACCTGCACATTTGTGGTCATAATGGTGTAATAACCACTCTAACAAGTCGAGAAAAATGCTTTGAAGTTATATGAAAGGCCTCCTTATGTTGAAAACCAGATTATCTGCCTGCTCACCAGATCTACTTTTTGTGTTAAATGTATTAGTATTGTGTTGAATGCCAAGTATTATGTTTTAGTCTTGTGTTGAATGTTAAGTCATGGAAATTTAAGACTAATTTGCTAAATACTGGGATAATTGGTAGCTTTTATTAATACAATGTGGAACACACACACAAGTACCATAGCTCACATGGCTGATGCTATTTATTATGCTATAGCTGATCATTATCCAACAGATTAACATAAAACTTGAAGTCCAGACATTTAAAGGCTTGTAACATATCTATGTGATGCCTTTAATGCAGTTTGTATACAGTTACAAGGAATTAAAAGTAACACTAAACAAGTTCATGAATCTGCATATTCTTTATCCGGGATTTTTTTTATATTTCAGTTACACAAACTCCTGCTCAAAAGCTACCAAGTAAAGGCTGACGTCTGCTTATATGAGACCCCCAGTTTTTAAGATTTTGTCAATCTGCACAGGAGTAACACCTTAGGTAGATTATCAACAATAAATAAAGCTCAAAAGTGAAAGCTCCTACTGCAGTGAAATGTATACAGCTATGGAGGCAGTGCTGAACACTTTTAATATATACATCTCGGCGTGGAGTGTAAGCTATTTTTTTTTAGACACGTTAAAGTAAAAAATCATTGCAGAACTTAAATGTTGTATTGCAATTTGTTTCTTGTTAAAATAAAAGTATTTCTTAAAAAATTATGTTGCTTTGTTCTTTGAAGCATAATGCACTAACATTGACCTGACCCAGACCCTAAATTTAACATCGATCATTAATGCATCTAAAAATGAGATTTATTTTCTTCCTGTCACTATTTCCAAAAATGTAAATCTTGTATCAATAAATAACAGTTTATTTCTGTGTTAAGGTCAGGATTATGCACCAACATGCAGTTGCATAATTTCACCTAAGTGTATCTTTATTATTTGAAAAAGTTAGACATATCATACAAACAGTTTTCATCTTTATAACATAACTTTAAGTGGAAAAAAGGAATTAAAAAATGAAGCAGACATAGTTGAAAACATATTTAATTCCAAAATATAAGGGGACTGGTTGATCTGGTGTCAGGATAATGTGACTGGGTGTAGTATCGTGCCAGGTGATCATGGCATGCTATACAGTGAAGGAAGAACTATATGTCCTTCAAGTGAACACTGTCTCCGGATAACTGAAATACTGTTGGGGTTGATAAACACAATAAACGAAAACCAGCAATTACAAGTAACTCTAATCAGTAAATTAAGCAAAAGGTCTGTTGCACAAAGAATGTAAAATTAAGATACAAATAATTCATACAGTGTATTACACAATCGTTTCAACTGTTCAACTTCATACAATTTCTGTTATGCAAAATCTATGTTTGCTTACATTACACTTTTTCTTTTTTTATCTATTAGGCATTCCTTTGAAATATTACACACAATTTGAATACACATGGTCATGTGTAAATAAACAAACAAATAATTTAGATTAGGAAAGTTAACTGCCATTGTAAATGTGTTTGTTGGATTTATCTCCAATTCACCTGTATATCAATTATCTAGATACTGTGTCCACTTGATGCATATATGTTCTGCCTTCACTGTGTATACCATGTTGTGAACACCTGGCATAATACCAAACCCACTAACATTATCCTGACACCAGATCAACCAGTTGTGGGACTACCCTTATATTTGCTTGATTTGGAGCCTCACTCTACCGACTGGGCTACCTTGTCTTGCTCCCTAAGTATCCCCAACCAACATTGATAGCCTGCCTTGCTTCTGTGTACATAAACAATTCCTAACGAGTGGGATGAGAAGTGGACTCTTTAGTTTAATTTGTACATTTTGCTCATACACTCCATAGGCTCTGATTTCCTAGTCAAGAATGATTTAAAGTTAAAGCTTTCATATGCAAGACCATAACTTAGGTAATTTTCATCTTGATTATAATGCAATTTTAACTGGTAAGATAGAAGGCTAAAATGAACTTACTGGCATTTGACTGAAGTACATTTCCTTGGACCATTGTCAGCTTCACCACGTCATATCAAGGGGTCAATGGCTACATCAAGGAGTCTACGTGGTTGAATGAATCATAGGGAGGCCATTCAGTTTGGTCCAAAGAGAAATATGACAGTTTTGTTTTCCTGAAGAATAGTACAAGACATGAATATATTTACAAGCATTTTAAGTTCTTATCCACATTTATTCACAAACTAAAGGATGAGCTCTAAGTGTTTAACAGTATGTTTAATTAAGAAAATACAACCAATTAGAAAGAGATCTGTTAAGAATATTAAGTTAAATCCAACACTATGACCTTAAGTCACCATACAAAAAGCAAAGCCTGAGCAAACTAGTTTGTAACTGATTATTTTAAATTGGATATTTTTATAGCTAGTATGATTAATACTATTTTTTAATAGTTTGTTTTCAGAAAAAGCATTTTAATGCTATGAAGGGATTGGATTTTCATAACTAATGCTAGTGTAAATTTTATCACCAAATAGCCAGTTTTGTATGCGCACACAGGGGTGCAAAGACAGCTAGCCATCTGCAGTGAGGGTCTGCACTGTATGCCTGGGGCTCACAGTAAATAGGTCTCGGAGCAGCAAAGGGTTAACTAAATAAAGATGGAATAATTCTGTGGAGGTGGCAAAATCAAAATAAAGAATGCTTACGCATACTTTTCTTATTTCAGCAAATCATTGTGACCATCTAGACTATTTTTAGCCCTCTGACAAGACTCCAGTCCCATTCTCTCCTACTACTCATCCTCATGTACAACCTCCATTTTTTATCATGGCTTTTCTTTAGTTTTCATTGGTGCCACAACTGAAGACATCTAAGGAAGAAAAGAAAGTCTTATTAACAAAAATGCATAAGTTTTTGCTTAAACACTAAATAAATAATTTTGTAAAACAGACAGAAAATGACGATAGCAAACTAAGACTTCTTTACTGAGTTACAAATAAAAAAAACAACTCATTTTTTGTGTGTGTAAATCTACGCATTTTAAAGCAAGGAAGAGCCACTGCTGGCATTGGTACTACAATAAAGTTTGGGGGAGTTACAGTCAAAATGGCCACATTTCATATGCAATTTAAAATATATAAAGAATGCACAAAAAATGTAGAAATTAATAAATACTTACACTGAACTTATATTCTCCATATACTCCATATTCTCAAATAAACTGGACAATTTGGCTTTGTCAAATTATATTATGGCTAAATATAACTACTGCCAGCAGGGACTAGTGCAAATTACTTTGTGCCAAGAATTAAATTAGTGCAATAATGTTGAAAGAATTATGGCCTTGTATGCTAGCTTGCATATGTATTAGCAACTGCATGTATCTCAATTTGTTTTCTCAAAATATTTGGTCAAGTTAATGTGTTAACATCATAAACTAAAAATGTTAAAAACAATGCTAATCAATTCTGGTCGTTGCCTGTACAAACCCGATATTATAAAACAATATTTTTTAGCAAATGTGTGTTTTGAGATTCCCCCCTAATCATGAACATCTGTAAATAAAGCCGACTTTTTCATGATTAGTGACTAAAAATAAGCATTCGACACTTGCTTTCTCTTTGGCCTCGTCTGCAATAATAAAACACATTTAAAATAACTAGAATTCGTGTATAATCATGTAAAACTACCAAATATTTAATGCAAAATACTATTTACTTACGATCTCCAGCGACTCGTGAAACTTCGCGACCTCACGTTTATCCAGTGAGGTAAGGCTAATTAATTTCCCGAATTCATTTGTTTACATTAGCTGGCGTACGGACCTTAATAAACTACAGTTTTGTGCAATATACTTTTAAAGAACATAAGCAAATGTGTTATATATGTAATTGTTAATTAATAATTCATTTTTAAATAGATATGCTTTATTCACAGTATTCCCGTGTTTGTTACTCAGGTGTGTCTACTCAGGTGTGTCCCTTTAAAGTGCCGAACTCTTTCACTTCGGTTAGAACCTTGGCCAAAAATGTATTTAGAGTAAATTCATATTTATTTACACAATTTCTCTTTTCGGTTTCTTGTAAACGTTTTTCTACGTGTTTTATGTCCGTTGCAACCGTTTTCATAACGATAAACAACTCTCGTTCATTTTCTGCTTTGGTAAAGTGTCTGACTAGTTCATGTTCAGTTGCTAAAGAAACAGACATTTCTTTGTGCATTGACTGCAGCGGCTGCATGTTCTCCATATCAGTATCTCTAATTTTCTTTGCTGCTTCCTTTATGTCGTAAACAAGCTTTTCTATGAATGCCTTTAAATTGCTCTCAGCGTCTTCAATTCTAGCAATAGTAATTTCGTACCGACTTTTGGTAACATCAATGTTATTTACAAAGCTCTCGATATTCTTTATCAATCTTTGTTCCAACTTCAACATGTTTTCCATAATGGTTTTCAACTCTAATGTTTCACTTACTTTTATTCCTGAAAGATTCACTATATTGTCACATTTTCCATGTTTGTCGATGAAACAATCACTGCACCCGAGCTCTTTGTGATCCTCACAATAATACCTCAATGGCTCCCCTCCGTGAGTGTCGCATTTCGTCACAACGTGTTTTAATTGTTTGCGGGCCTTCATATCTTCTAGAGGTTTCAGTTGGTGGTTGCGCATTAATTTTTGTCCACAGTGGCCATGGTAACAATCTGCACAAAGTAGTGCATCACATGTCTCGCACCAGCCAACTGCTGGCTCCTCTTTGCCCCTGCCATAATCAAGACATTGTTCGCATAGATCTCGGGCACCTTCATATTTATCCGGCTCGGTGTCTGAGCCCCGAACTTGCCCATGAACCTCATCAGTCATTGTCACTACAATAGGTAAAACATAATATTATTACTTATCATGCAGAAAGACAATACCGTATCTAGTTGTCGGTTAACTACGACGCAAAATGACAACATTGAAAATGAGGGTTATCTAGTAAATAAACCAAAGACCCGATCTGGGAGAACAAAATAGACCAAGTTATGATTTATTTACATTACTTGCTAAGTAGAAGTTATCTCATTCATAAGTATCATTTATATATTTTAGTGATACGAAGGTCTCCAGAGATCTCACCATCTGAAGACAAATGTAAATATCACAATTTGGTTCAATGTTATGCACGTGCGTTGATGCTTAACGCTAAGACTTAAGCCCACGGGACACAGTAACGACCTCCAAGATTTTATGCAGGCCAACCTTCTGGCCAAGATTGGTGAAAATCGGGCCAAAAATTTGGCCTCTAGCGTGTCCACAAAGCTTTACTAAGATTTGATATAGTGACCTACTTTTTAATGGCACGTGACTCAGTAAGGACTACTCCAAATTTTAATGCAGGCAAATCATCTTACCAAGATTGGTAAAGATTGATCCATTAATGTGGCCTCTATGGTAATCACAGGGTTAACAAGCTATTTTCCTAAATTTAACCTAGCGACATTGTTGTAACCCCACGTGACCCTGTAATTAACTGATTGAAGATTGCATGCATACAAACAAACTGGTCTAAGTAAATGAAGACAAGACAAAGTTGATGCAGAGCATCAAATTCGCCGGAAAATAATGTAAAATAAAATGATGTAAGAGAGCATACAACAAAAGAAACTGTTTTCGCCATGCATATGACCCTTGTGATCTTATACCTTGACCAACATTTGCATTATTAATTAACAGAATATCCTGTTTTAATAAATTAATCATCATCCAAATCAATAATCCATAAATACTCTTAATGCACAATAATTAACCCTTTAATACTTAAGAAACTTTCCCCACCTGAAGATCTGTGCCTGACTTTGTTGATCGTTTTCGGTCGTTACAACGTCAATTCGTAACGATATTGTTTCGTATACACATAAATGCTCACTTACTTTGTATGTTTTGATCCAGGTATCTACATCAGTACGCATTAAGTTGTTATTACTGGTCATTACATGTAGACATATGTAAAACCATATAAAATGTATCCCTCTTTTATCCACAATACATCAATTTCAGTCGGAAACAAATTGAATGTTATGTTAATTCATATTTGGCACATTTAACATTAGCTAGCAGAGAACGGTGATCGAATTAAGCCATAAATGTGGCCTCTACTTTGTTCTCAAGTTTTTTCTAGAGTTTGACCTAGTGGGCCATGTTTTGCCCCACGGTTACAAATTCATCTTAGAGTTCTTGCAGACACACATTCTGACCAAGTTTGAAGAAGACTGGATACAAAGTGTATAGCATCAAGACGCCGCACAACACACGAAGGGATTTCAGACAATCTCACCGTGACGACATTGTGCTTAGGTGACCAAAGCATAAACACACGACCAAGTCATTCAGTCAACACTTGTTAGGTAGAACAAAAGTAAAATATCCTTTCCAACTTGCACATATTACGCACATCACTTGAATGCAAGAACAATTTACTGATATGAATTGTATAACTACCATAAAGCTTTAGTTATACACACACATTTATTATTTCAGTGTTATATAATTACACACATGGACTGAGAACTATTAATATTGATACAATCATATTTTGTCAATATAACACGGTAAAATATAACATTTGATAATAACTTGATGCAACCAATAAAAATAAATCTAATTAAAATTATTCTATATAATGATGAGACCAGAATTTAAAAAAAAGAGTTAATCTTACAGATTATTGCGAAAACGAAAGTAGAAACAAAAGAGATTTAATTTCACCTTAAGTCAGTGTATATGCTTAAGAAGTCCAGTAAGCACAATTTATTGTGAAATACAATTTATATTAAATAGTAAATTTCAACACAAAGATACCGAGGTACAACATGCAAATTTGAAGTTTATAAACAGTCTATATTATCCTATAATGGTTGTATCCCTAACCTTGTTAGTCCTGAACTTTCCAAAGACGTCAGCTTACGTGTATTAGTCACATTAGTACACTGGTGTTTTTATCAACCAAAAGTGCCACGAGGACGTGTGTATTTACCTTCAATAAAACACATAAATAAGGACGTAGAACACAAATTGTTACCTTCAATATGGCTGCCATGTACGCCCCTGTCGACATAGACTTTGCTCTCGCACTACTCTTATCATATGATTAGATTCGATGTTACCAAAAATAGACGTATAATAAGATCGTATTTCATGAGTTGTCTCGGCTGCAACGTGTAATCGAATGTTGTTTTTTTCGACGCGCAAGTTAACAAATCGGTGTTATTTTTAAAATTGAATAAAGTTGTGATTTGAAAAAGGTGTGAACGTATGCGCTTCTGCTTGACGTATGTAGTTAAGTCTGCAGTTAATTATTTTCATCTTTAAAGAAACAATGTTTTGTATTTAGAAGCATTTATTGCTTAAACTGGTAAGGAAGAATGGCATATTTTTTCTTGGCGTTTAATTACATATGGACATTTTTCTTCACTTAACACATCAATTCAACCATTGATGTGCTTATTTTATGTGAAATTGGACAAAACAAAAAAGTCTCTTAAACATCCGGGTGTTTTATCGTGACTGTTTCGTCGGTTAGCGAAAAAGGGAGGAATGGGGAAAATATGTAGTCTTCTGATTGACAGACAATTAAGGACTGGTGACTGTTTCCTTTACAAGTCGTAGTGATTAACACTTGAAAATGAAGTCCTTTTAGTACAATCGTTCCTTAATTCAAAGTTGTAAATTAGCATCACTGCCAGAGCTTTATCATAGTAGTCCTTGTATTTTAATTCGACTCCCTTTGTATTTTGTATCAAAAAACGTGCAGTAACATCGGATTACAGATAACACATAAGACAAGAAAAATGGGTAATAATGAAATACAATATCGCCGTAAATTAAAACATTAGTAACTTTTGTCTCGATGCGGGTTTACAGTTTACTTTATGTAGAGTCCAAAGTAAGATCAATCAGACCTTTTCGAACATGTTGTATATACATGTATAGCTTTAAATTTGAAATTGTTTATTTATATCTTATTTGATTATAAATTACATACAGTGTATATAAACGTGAGACATTTGACGCTAGTACGTTGTAATGAAATGTAGAACTAAGACCCGTATTCATAAACCACTCTCATGTATTAATTGTGCAAGTTCTTGTACAAGAAACATGTCTGTTTGACACTTTAAACGTGATTAAGTCTAAATTATCCCTGGTCTGGGGAATTTGTACAGCATTGCTGCATAAATGTATACTTTAAACTTTTAATAACATTAACTAATTTGTGAGGCATTACACATTGAAAAATATATGACTTCAGAGTTCGATTATTTCCTACTCTATAAATAAACACGATAGGGATTTCGGCTTAAAATAGATATCGACGTCAGAGCTGTTTACCCGGTTTATGTATACTGACCTTACGGATTGCGGACCCTGATGAGCATTGTGATACAATTGGTGGACCATACTTTATTCTAATAAATATTATAAAAGCAAATTATTTTCTGATTTTAAACACTTTAAAAACCATGTTTAACTCGAAATATTTATGTTTGATTATGTGCCTTACAAAACAAGGTGTATTTTCTCAAATGTAGTTCTAGAATTTCAAAATATATGATTTTATAGTGTACTTTCATAATATCTCATTAAAATAATAATGCAAAAGTAGAATGGGTTAATCTTTTTAACTTTCACTATTATGAATGCTTCAAAAAGAGCTCTCGCTGATAATGCTAAATCCAAGCGCTTTTTTCTTCTTCTTTTTTAAATATCAGTTTAAGTTCAATCAAAGTAGAATGAATATTTAATATCTACAAAATTTGAGAAAGTGAGTGACCAAATTACAGAAGACGTTACCATGGATATTTCATTTTGTAGCTTTTTCTAAGAAAATAGGTATCAGCTTTTAAAAATATCAGAAATTAGCCGAAAACATTAATTCAACATCCTATTTTTCTTAACGAAAGGACAACATAGTAAGTCATCTAAGATTTTTCCCACACTAAATTGCAAACTTAAAACACTTCTGAAATGGATTAAAGCAGGAAATAATTAAATTCTATAACTTTTGGCCAAAATGGGAAATAAGAATAGAATCTTAAAAATCTGAAATACTGTGACAGACATTCGACAGTAACACTGAAGAGCGCAAGTGAAATATAATACAGACAAATAAATTGTAAATTGTACAACAAAATAGGTTATTTCACAAAATACTGAAATCACATAAGTAAAATTACATGATATCCTGTACTATTAACGGTCTTTATGTATCACTTTTTCTAGCACTCCTTTTTCTTTTAGTAAAATGTTTTTCTTCCGAGTTCCTACTAAGTAAATATATTCTGTAAAGGATCATGTGAAAGAATATAAGAGCTGTTTCGGGCTTATAACGATTCTACCCGAAATAAGTCGATATTTACTTATTCATTAAGGTCATTCGGGTCCGTAATCCTTAAATGTGGTCTGGCTAAATGTTCTTTTTAAAACAACAACAAATAAGTCGCTGTACCTGAAAAGCTCCTGCAAAATGCTATTCAATGACGTCCTTGATCCGTCCAGCATACAAATATACTTGGTATTTGGACGGGGTCTGGTCGAGGCGCTGAACGCATATATTAACTTGCGCTTACAATCTTTGTCGCTAATAAGAGGCATACCTCTAAACGATAACCAACGAATCTTTGCGATGTTACATGAATTGTTTCTTTTTAAAAGTATGCAACATACTTTATTGCCAAATCCATACATAATACAAAATATGTTACTGGCAATAATTTGACAAAAAGGGTTGAGTCCAAGTTACAAATGTAGCGTCTGGTCTCCATATTTAATGAGAATAAAAGAATTACAAAATGCCGCCAAAAAATCAACCAACATACATCTTCAATATATTTCTTTTAGGATTGTCTAATGTTAGCATCTCCAACACAGATCAAACGTTATGTAACTAATATGAGTAAGGATGCTGTTTGCGACTTTATAGATGGCATCCGTCAGTTTGACAATATCTAATACATGTAAAAAGATGTTGCACCTGTTCTGGGGAATAATTGCTGCAAAAAAAACTTAGTACCTTAGTTTAAGTAAAATCTTTTACAGCATTATCTCAATTAAAATGTAGTACAAGCCATGAAATATGTCGCTTTAAATGTCAATTATTTCCAAATCTATAAATAAGCAAAATGGGGATCTCAACTAAAAAATGACACGTCAGAGCTGTTGATCCCGTGACGTGACCTCAAAAATATGGGGTCACGTAGTTTGCTTAGTTTAAAAATAGCGAACTGTGCAGCATGGTTCGGATAGGAAATAAATTTTTGTAATGGCAAGTGGAGTGTTATGCTTCATATTTCCCATGGTTGGTGGGCACTAATAAATAACATTTCGCGGGATCTTTTCAGGTAATAATAATCAATTGGTTGAATGATAGAAAGAAATGGTCCATATTGTAGAATACTACATTTAAAGCTACGTTTAACAACATCATTATAAAGACAAAGTAGTCATACTCAAACTATAAAAAAAGAGAAAGGGTGTCTGTAGTTTATTGGTAAAGTCTCCAACTGTTACTTCCCTCACCATTTAGTCCCATACGCGTTGGATTGAGACCCGATCGTGATCGGGGCGAAGGACTTAATGTGGTAAAGTGTCTAGGGTCTTTCTCCGCAAAAGAAATAGTATACGTACCTTAAATTATGATAATTGTGTTGCTGCGATGTATTGAAAAAGAGAAATCAATAAAAAGTAAAAATAATTATATCTTCAAGTAAAAATAGAAGATGCAATGAAATGGAATGAAATGGTCACAAATACGTTTATTAACAAATCACGCCTTTGGGCTGAATATGACACGAGATTAATACAAAATGTTGGGATCGATTGTGAAGAGGTTTGTTTTACAGAAACCTTTCTAGGGCAACCAAAGGCATTTTCCAATATACTGACAATTAAAGTTATTGCAACTGAAATGTATGTAAAAGTTATAAGCTAATACGAAGGAATAAATATGATGAAAAACACATCTTAACTTCTGCAGAATATGTGTTTTCTTTTATAGATCATTTCATATTTTATGTATGCAAATGAATTTTTTAAGTATGTTTTTATAAGGGATGTTTAACCTCAAGCAATATCAAGATCAGATTAAATCTGTCTATTCTTTTCGTATAACCGCTACATGTACGTGCTTTCATCCGTTCAGCCCAATTAAAGAAGCCTCACGAACAAATGCATGATGTTCACCACATGTTACCACAGTGAAGGCAGCACTATATCTGCTGTAAATAAGAATCTTCTCCAGATAATTGTTAGATTGTTAGTGGGCGATACAGCCAATTTACCTGCAAACAATGTACATATATCAAGTGTGAGTTCGCGAAACTATTTTCTATATTGTATTCCAATTACGGGAAATAACATTTAATTGTCAAGCAAGATATTCCATGATCTTTAGCCGACCTTTATAGTTGATTCTCATTACATTTGTCCGACTGGATCATTTAGCCGGTGGTTCTACACATTAGCATGGGGACTTCCTTTCCCGTTATTGTTTGATGTCACAAATCAGTACCATTATTAACTGAATTTTCATATTGCGTATTGCATTTCCTGTTTCACTTGAGAGTTTGTGACTCAAAATATTCTTAAATCTGGACCAATATTTATATTTTATGCTGAAGCAATGGTCTTATTTTCTAGATAATGCTATGGGAAGCAAGATTAAGTACAATGTATAAATCTTTACTTTTAGTGATAGCACAGAAACAAGGTTCAGTACGATGTATAGATCTTTACCTTTAGTTTTAGCACAGAATGAAGGTTCAATACGATGTATACATCTTTACCTTTAGTGATAGCACAGAAAGAAGTTTCAGTACGATGTATAGATCTTTAGCTTCAGTGAAAACACAGAAAGATACGATGTACCTGAAATTTTGGGATTGCAGTTGAATGTCCTTGTTTGCATATATTTATGTTGGGTTGACATCTACAATCCTATCTTTATGTTTTTCTATCTTCCATCAGTTTTCCCGGTTATGTTCTGCTGTTCTGTTTCCATAACTATTGTTTCATTCTGTTTTACATTGTACACACTCATAACAAAGCGAATTATTCCCTTAAATCTTAAACAAAGTTTTAAATTTATTTTAAAATAAATGTCGACGTCAGAGCAGATAGCCTAGGTAATGATACAATATGATCTCAAAAGTAAGTGGTCACGTGAGTTTAAAATTCGATAGCTGTGCAACTTGGCTAAGATAGGAAATACTTGTTTGAAATAACCACTCGGTGTTGTTGTTTTTCCGCTACTTATTAATATAAATTTGGCCCAAAATGTTGAATACTACGTTTAAATCAAATGACCTTTTCATATTTCTTTTTAAATAGCATTCTGAAAAATTGCAGACCCTTCCAATTGAGAATTGATGGACAAAGGCGACAATCCCTCAGCTGTTTCATACTTACCTGCAAAAAACAGAAATAAAAAGATGTAATGAGTTTTATTTATATTCTCAAAACTGGGCCAATACAGATTAAAATGTTGACGAAGGTATATACAGTTTATCTTAGTGTTACTTTGAAATCAGGACGCTGTTTCTACGCTTTTTAAAAACGTTTTATTTTATTTCAGAAAGTGGACTGCAAGCATTATTCTCATTAAAACCTAGTGATTTAGTATTAATGAACCATAGAAGCCAAACTAAGCGAAATCCATGAGCAGGTTTATATAGAAAGAGTCTTTTAAATGTGTAAATAAAGTCTTTATAGCCTATGCATAGCTTATGATGGTTAGTATAGTACCGCTCGACCCGTTATCATAAAATGACAGTATGGACTGATCGAGACTTTAATTAAATTATATTAAAATAACATTATTTTAGAAAAAAACATTGCAACAGACCTAAAACTTATGTATCTTAAATACCTCTAAATTTGGTAACTTAAAAAAGAATGAAACTAATAATCAAACTGCTTTGCAATTGGTTGTTTTAAATTAAATAATTTTTCAGCTTTATGTCAAACTTTAAACGTGGTATCCGACAATTTTCCTATATCTAATACTTATAACAATATAACAATATGTGACCCCTGTTTTGGGTAACTGTTCACGTGACAATATTTTTTTGGTTGCTGGAGGAAAGACCTTTTGGTCAAAATGTCTAAAACTCCTTTAATGTAATCTGTTATGCAAATTGTGTAAACTGTAAATATTGTTTTAGATGTAGTTTGAATGTTAGATTCTATGAATTCTTACGTGTATTTGTCTTGTCATTTAGCAAATGCATAGGTACCATGGTGGGTCAAGCACTAAATGAATAAGTTTCAAAGATGAAGACCATATACAAACTTAATAAAAAATTAATTACAGTTGCTTCAATTAGCTTTACAGAAACATTGACACTCTGTATAGTCATGATAAATATACATAATATGTGTGTGGTTCCACCGATATTATATAATTAACATTGTCAAATTGTATTTGTTCATTATAATTTAAAGAAAATATTCATCAGTTATTATACAACAAGGGAAGTAATCACGACTGGATTAAACTGCTCTGTACACTGAGTCGTCTACCTTGTAAAGGGTGAAACTTAAGGTACTGTGTGTTTTGTTCTTAGCTTATGACATTGCATTTAACTATTTGGTTTTATATAGCATTTAAAGCCTGTTTTGATGCAATCATTTAAATGATAATACTTTTGATAACATCATTCTTTACGTTTCAGTTTTCGATTCATGCACATCTGATATCAGAAGAACAAAGAAGGGAGGACACTGATTTAGCTGCTCAGAAGTAAAAAGAACATTCATTTCAAAATGTGAGAAGGGTTCATTTAGTTTTGTATAACCTTAAACAAATAGAATAAAACAACAGCGCTTTAAAAGTTGTCATTCGAGTGTTAATTTGTTTATATTTCGCTGCATTACATCAATATAATGTTAAAACTGAGTCATTTGTGGGTTAATTATTGCCCATGACATGAATTTTAAGTTTACTGTGTTAAGAAGCCTTAATGTGTTGTTATATATCACACATTGTCAAATTTGTGGAAAATATTTCTGTGATATTCTATCTGGTGACTAGCATAGGCGAGTACACTGTCTGAAGTTGCCATTAAGGCGTATGAAGTTTTGATATTATTTAATTAAAACCTAATATTAATAATTTGAAGAGGCCGTCCATATAAGAATCAAACTATCCACATATCGCATATATAAACCTGATCAGCACATACAGAGAACCTTTGATTGTGTTCATGTTTAAAGAACACACGTGTGACAGGGCACTTTTAGTCTTGTAACTTACATATGGTGCAATCCTTATTTAAAGATAATGTATATCATTACAATTGCATCCATATTTGTATGTGTATATACATTAGGTTTCCTTTAAGACTTACATGTCTTTTCTAACATTTCACGTAATGATCTTTTATATTGGTTGATTTACACAGACAAGATTTTAATATTATTCATTTTGACCTGCATATTTGTTATCTTTCTTACCATAGCTTTCCGTTAAATTAGGTATGGCCATGGCATTTAATTTAAATTACTATTTTGAAGGCTGAATCTAGTTGACATTTTAGAAAACATAATAATTTAGTCTAGCCGTAAATTGAACATGACGTAAGGTATCATAACGCACTTTATTTCCATAAATTCGACACGCTTCTCTAATCTTTATACAAAGAGAGACAGGAATTGTCGACATTGTTAACTTGGTAAATAACTTTTGTGCATTTAGAGCAAATAAGTTTACTCAAGAGTAATAAAAAACTTACAATAGATAAACATTAACGAAAAAAATACTGAAGGCAAACTGTTAATAACAGTAACAAGTAACATAGACATAGTTATGATCATAATGGTAACCCTTCCTTTTATTAATCTTGTCACCGATATATTTTATTTTATAAAAAGCTGGCATTTAAAATACAAACCTAAAATATTTCATCCTACATAACACTACAATATACAAGACTAAACATTCGTAATTGATGTTCATCAAATCTGCGGATAACATTTATTTTACTGAAAAACTTACATCTTTGTTCTTTCATGAATAGTTCATTATTTAAAATGAAATCGGATATACATAAGCCATATTAGATAAGAAAAAATGAAAAGAGGAAAATCTTTTTATAGTATGACGAAAAATAACAAGTGCATAAACAACAATTTACCATTTACATTTTTATGTCGATACATGTTGATAATTCAATGTTTTTGAATAGCTAATGGTAAAGACTCATATGTAAGCTAAAAAGCTAATTGCAGATATTTATACAGACTCTAGATGTAATATATCGAGGGATTCGTCATTAATTTCTCTAACAAATCTTGTATAAGTATATATTTATACAAACAATCTGTAACCATTGTTAATAAATTAAAAATCACTATTTAAGTGTTTGGTTCGGGCCGTTGTTTGTTTTTCATTTCCAGTACGAGCACAGTCGTCTATGATGTCCCTATTCTGTAAGTGTAAACCTCAATCCTGGAATTTGACCTCTTCGTACAGACGTGCCATTGGTATCTTTGGAACTTTCGGCAAAGGTAAACTTCACACCTCTCGCTGTAACCTCTGTTTTGCCTTTCTCACCATAGTAGGTCAGATTTTTATAACCCTCGATAGTAGTACATACACTGTACTTGTGACCAGCTCTGAGTGTAATACCATGACCCCCATTGTCCTGTAGTACTTTTACTGGAACAAGGTCTTTACTTGACGAGGGATGTGTACTCTTGCATTGAACTAAATCATAACCGTCTTCACAGATGTTCAGGGTCACTGTCATGGTTGTTGGACCAGGATATAGCAGTACGTATAACAATCTGATAGTTTCATTAACTGTCATATCAATGGCGTTTGATAATCCACAATGCCACCAACCTACCGCAGAAGAACTTTCTGCAAACCGATGTACTTCGAACTCCTCATCACCTTTGTCAAATTGTGTCGGCATCAACTGCTGCTGCAGACTATTTAAAGTGCCAAACTCTTTCACCTCGGTTGGAATCTTGGCAAAAAATGTGTTTAGAGTAAATTCAGATTTATTTATACAATTTCTCTTTTCAGCTTCAGTTTTTCTACGTGTCTTATGTCCGTTGCAACCGTTTTCATAGCGATAAACAACTCTCGTTCATATTCGGATTTGGTATAATGTCTGACCAGTTCATGCCCAGTTGCCATAGAAATAGACAGTTCTATGTGCATTGACTGCAGGGCCTCCATGTTGTCCATATCAGTATCTCTAATTTTCTTTGCTGCTTCCTTAATCTCGTGGACACGCTTTTCTATGAATGCCTTCAAATTGCTCTCAGCGTCTTCAATACTAGCAATTGTAATTTCGTACTGATTCTTGGCAACATTAATGTTATTTACAACGCTCTCGATATTCTTTTTTAATCTTTGTTCCAGCTTTAACAAGTCTTCCGTTATGGTTTTCACCTCTAATGTTTCACTTACTTTTATTTCTGTTATATTCACTATATTGTTACATTTTCGATGTTTGTCGATAAAACAAGCACTGCACCCGAGCTCTTTGTGATCCTCACAATAATACTTCAATGGCTCCCGTCCGTGGTTGTCGCACTTCGTCAAAACGTGTTTTAATTGTTTGTGGGCCTTCATATCTTCCAGTGGTTTTAGTTGGTGTTTGCGCAATTTCTGTCTACAGTGGCCATGGTAACAGTTTCCACAAAGTAGTTCATCACACGTCTCGCACCAGCCAACTGCTTGCTTCTTGTTATCCCCAGCTAGGCATGGTTCGCAAAGATCTTGGCCATCTACATATTTATTCGTCTGAGGCCGAACATGCCCATGAACCTCATCAGTCATTGTCACTACAATAGGTAAAACATAATAGAATTACTTACCATGCAGAAAAATGATACCCTAGACGTACCTTGTTGTTAGTTAACTATGCTATCTGCCTCCATATTTGGATAACCCTTTCTATGCAAAGAGCTTGATAGTTAAAAATAGAGATTTTGTGACCTTGCATTTAAACCTTCTGTAGCTCAATTTATTGTTTGACAATCTGGATAATGGTAAATAGGGACGGAAAATCTTTTCTGGCGGCGTGAGGTAAAGCCATAATGTCTCCGGAATTGACTTTTTTGCGTACTTGCTTTTCAAACAATAATTATAGCAAAAAGACAAAAGAAAGACAATTGAAAATGAACGTCATCTGTTAAATAAACCATAGACCCGATTCGGGAGAACAAAATAGACCATTTAAGATTAAACCAACTAAACTAAATATTATAAAATTCTTATTCGGATAGATTCCTGACCATCATCAAAACATCATTACAATTATACATATTTATACATTTTTTGTTTGTTTTGCACTTATAATGCGACTTTAAGCGTCACATAAGATGTCAATATTTACAAAACTGGTTAAATGCACAAAGTGCGCCATTTATGTGGTGTATTTGTTGACCAATTAAATGTATACTAAATGTTATTTAATTTATATATATATATTTTTTTTAAAACTGCATACAAACTGTAGCCAGTAGTGTCGTAACAAGTAAATTGTTGACGACGCACAACGCACGACGGGATTTCAGACAAGCTCACATTGAAGACATTGTGCTTAGGTGACTCAAACGTCAAAACACGGCCAAGTCATTCATTGATTTGACACTTGTACGGTAGAACAAAAGCAAAATATCCGTTTCTTGCATATGTTACATTGTTGAGAATAGAAGGGGTCCTGAAAACAAACATCACCTGAATAGAAGAACAACACACTGATATGATTTATATAACGACAATAACTTTAGTTATACACAAACATTTATTATTCCAGAGTTATATACTTGTATCAGTAGACAGAGGTCTGAGAACTTTTAATATTAACACAGTCTAATTTTGTCAATATAACAAACTAATTAACAACATTTGATAATAACTTGAGTTACTCTTACAGCTTATTGCGAAAACGAAAGTAGAAAAAAGATATTTAATTTCACCTTAAGTCAGTGTATATGCGTTGGAAGTCCAGTAAGACCAATTCATTGTGAAATTCTATTTATATTAAATAGTTAGCCAACACAATGATACTGAGACACAAAGATACTGAGACACAGCGTGCAAATTTGAAGTTTATAAACAGTCCTTATTATCCTATAATGATTGTCTCCCTTACCCTGTTAGTCCCGAACTTTCTAAAGACGTCTGTTTACGTGCATTATTCAACTTAGTAGCCTGGTGTTTTGTTTAACCATAAGTGCCACGAGAACATGAGTATTAAGCTTTAATAAGAAAAAAATAAATAAGGACGTACTTTTAAACATCCGCGTGTTCTTAACTGGATTGTTTCATCGGTAAGAGAGAAGGGGACAAACGGAAAAGTAAGGAGTCTTCTGATTTATAGCCAATTAAGGTCTCGTGAATGTTTCCTTTACAAGTCGTAGTTGTAATAAAACCTTAAAAATGTAGTCCTATTAAAGCAATCGTTCAGTATTTCAAAGCTTTACATTAGCATCACTGCCAAATCGTTATCATAGTAGTCTTTTTATACTAATTTGACATACTTTGTAAATTGTAGCCAAAAGTGTGCAAGAGCACCGAATTACAAATAACACATAAGACAAGAAAAGCGCGCTAAAATGGGTTATGATGAAATACCAAAGCACCGTAAATTAAGGAATTAGTAACGTTTGTCTCGATGCGGGTTTATAGTTCACCTTATGTAGAGTACAATCAGGCCTTTTCAAACATTTGTATATACATGCATAGCTTAAATTTGAACTTGTTTATTTATATCTTATTTGATTATACATTACCTACAGTGTATATCAACGTGAGACATTTGACGCTAGTACGTTGAAATGAAAGGTAGAACTAAGAACCGTATTCTTAAACCACTCTCATGTATTACTTTTGCAAGTTTTTGTAGAAGAAACATGTCTGATTGACGATTTAAACGTGATTACCTAACTCTAGTTTGTGTAATATTAACTTATCCCTGCTCTGGGGAATTTGTACAGTATTGCTTCATAAATGTATACTTTAGTTTAGGTTTTAAGACTTTACATAACATTACCACATTTGTTAGGTATTACACATTACAAGATATATGACTTCAGATTTCCATTATGTCCTACTCTATAAATAAAAATGATAGGGATTTCGGCTTAAAGTAGATATCGACGTCAGAGCTGTTTACCCAGTTCATCATGTAAACTGACCTTACGGATTACGGACCATAATGAGCATTGTGATAAAATTCGTAGACCATACTTTATTCTAATAAATATTATAAAAGCAAATTATTTTCTGATTTTAAACACTTTAAAAACCATGTTTAACTCGAGATATTTATGTTTGATGATGGTAGACCCCATGTTTTCTAAATGAAGAAATTTAGGAGAATATGTGCATTACAAAACAAGGTGTATTTGCTCAAATGTAGTTCTAGAATATCCAATATATGTTTTATTGTGTACCGGAGTCATGATACAGTATGATCTAAAGAGTAAGTGGTCAGGTGAGTTTAAAGATTGGTAACTGTGCAATTTGGTTAAGATGGGAAATACTTGTTTGAAATAACGACTCGGGTGTTGTTGTTTTTCCGCTACTTATTAATATAAATTTGGTCCAAAATGTTGAATACTACGTTTAAATCACATGACCTTTTCATATTTCTTATTGAATAGCATCCTGTATAATTGCAGACCATTACGATTGAGAATTAAAGGACAAAGGAGCCAATCGATCAGCTGTTTCATACTTACCTGCAAACAACAGAGATAAATAGATGTAATGAGTTTATTTATATTCTTAAAACTGGGCCAATACAAGTTTAAACCGTTGCCGAAGGTATATACAGTTTATCTTAGTGTAACATTTAAATCAGACAGCTATTTCTACGTTTTTTAAAACGTTTGTTTATATTAGAAAGTGGACTGCAAGCATTGCTCTCATTTAAACCTAGTGATTTAGTATAAATGAACCGTAGAAGCCAAACTAAGAGACATCCATGAGCAGATTTGTATGGAAAGAGTCTTTTAAATTGTCCTAATAAAGTCTTTCTAACGTATCCGCATGTTATGCTGGTTAGTGTAGGACCGCTCGACCCGTTGTTATAAAATGACACTATGGACTGACCGAGAGTGAATCACCGCATGTTATCTTTAAGACCCTTAAGGTACCACCATATTTGCTGAAGTTGACCGCCGTGTCTGTGAATATAATGTTGTTAATAAGGTAACCTGAACCAGTTTGTACAAGTACAGTTACATGTAGCTTCCCAATATACAGCGAGTTATTTTGTTCTATGAGTTCTTGATATGTCATCTTAAGCGAATATGACAGGAATTGACACGCATTTTTATGGTGACAAGCTTAAATATATTTCAACAAACCTTTTTAAAAGAGTTCTGGTTTGCATCATTTGCTAAGCAACCAGCCTGATTCTATAGTTCTATAAACCACGCAATTAATGTCGAAAAGTAGATTGCGATAACAAACAAGTAATAAATATTATTTTTCATTTAAATTATATTAATATTATTTTAGAGAAAACATTGCAGCAGGTTTAAAATAAAGGTATCTTAAAATTTAACAAGTGACCTGTAAATTTGGTAACTTTATAAAAGAAGTAAACTAATAATCAAACCGCTTCGCAACTGGTTGTTTCAAATTAAACATTTCTTCAGCTATATGTCAGACTTCAAATGTGGTATCGACTGTTTTCCTATATCTAATACTTTTAACAGTATAGCAATATGTGACCCCTGTTTGGAGTATCTATGCAGAATATCTACGGAAACTCCTTCTTCACTCTAAAGGGAGATTGTGAACACTTCTAAAATAGGCATGGACGCCAGAACGGATACCTCGTACAATGATTAAAACGTTATCTTAAGTTTGCTTACTCTGTTATCTTAGTTTAAAAATATCTAACTGTGTGGCGTGGCTCAGATAGGGCATAGATATTTGTAATGACGACTGGGGTGATTACGTTCACAAAGATATAGAACATCAACAAACAGCATTTCGCGGGAACTGTTCATGTAACAATATGTTTTGGTTGTTGGAGGAAAGACTTTTGGTCTAAAATGTTTTAATACTCCTTTAAGGCAATCTGTATATCAACTTGTGTAAACTGCGACAATTGTTTTACATGTAGTTTGAATGTTAAGTTCTAGGAAGTCTTTCGTGTATTTGTCTTGTTGTTTAGCAAATGCATGGGCACCAGATATAGGTGGGTCAGGCACTAACTGAATACGTTTCAAGGAGGAAGACCATATACAAACTTAATACAACATTAATTGCAGCTGCTTCAATAAGCTTTACAAAAAAATGACACACTGTATATTCATGTTAAATACGAGGGTTTTTCAAAAAGTTTCAAGATTTTTAACATATTTTGTAATCGGAACACAAATGCATTATGACGATGTGCAGTTATAAGTGATATTTTATATAACGCGTCTATAATAGCCGATTGAAATACCATGGTAATAGGGACCCGGCGCAGCACGCCAAAAGTCCCACATGCGCGCTCTTCAATGTCACATAAAATTGTCGTAATTGTATCTGCGAACCTTAAAATACGTCGCTTAGAGTTTTAGTGACGTCATATGCAGTTTTGACGTCATTCGAGCGTTAGATTTTGACATAAACAAGATTTGCATCACACGGGTTACAACGTCGAACACGAGAACAATGCCGTCTTCTGACCGTCTTGAAATTCGATCAATAATAAAGTTTTGTCAAAAGTTAGGCGACACACCATCTGCAACTTATGTAAAGATTCAAGTTACAAAGGGGAAGGATTCCGTGAGCCGTGCGCTGGTTTTTACACGGCATAAACGTTTTAAAGATGGAGAAGAAAGCATAGAGGATAGAGAAAGGGAAGGAAGAAAGAGGAAAATTACGGCGACGTTAGTGGCGTCAATTGAGCATCCCCTTCAGGAAGACCGAGGTTTGACTGTGCGAACGCTATCGGACATGTTTGGCATTAGTATCGGCACCATTTACACCATTCTGAGGGAAGACTTGCATATGACAAAGGTATTTTTATTGTCATTGTTTTGTATGAAGTATCTAATAAATATATTTATCTTTTAAATCATAAATGCAATAAAGATAATTTAATTAGGAGTGTTGCACTGAAAGAAATAAAACATTAACACTTACGCAACAAGTTAAGCATTACGTAATACTAATTGCTACAATTAAGACAAAGTCAGTAAATGTTCTTTAAATATAACTGAACATGCTTTGCAGTATAAAAAGCAAATATAAATATATATTTTATTTCAGGTCCATGCGCATTGGGTGCCGCGGCTGCTAAAGGAGCATGAGAAGGCGCGGCGCGTGGCGGATTCCCGGGCGTTTTTACGAAGGGTTAATAAAGAGGGAGATGCCTTCATGTCCAGAATCATTACCACGGACGAAACTTGGTTATGGTTTTATGATCCGAAGTCCCAGTCTGGAAACGGACTGGATCCCCGCCCCCTAAGAAAGCCCGTGTTTCTAAATGTGGTGACAAATACATGTTTATCATGATTGCAGACATGCACGGCATGATTTTGCAACACACCGTACCCAAAAACACTAAAGTAAACGCTGACTACTTTTGCAAGGTTTGCATTTATAATTTACTTATATAATCAGAAAAAGACCATAAAACATTTATAAACACTATAAAAATAATCAGACAATAACCGAGGAGTTTTGTTAGCTTTTGATTAAAAAACAATTCATCTTATCCAAACATGTTTGAAAAAATGTTTTCATTTATTTCTTTATATATTTTAAAATATATCTTTTCGTTTACACCGGTATCAAGTTATTGACAACATTCTCCAGATGAAGATTAATGAGTATATATTAAAGTATCAAACATGTTACACCATTTCTGTGTCATTTGCAGGTACTCCGGCGTAATCTGGTACATGGCATGCCCTTAGTAAGAAACGGCCTGGCGTGCCCCTGGAAGATTTCATCCTTCACATGGACAACGCATCTTCGCATACCGCGGGGGCCACGGCACTAGAACCGGCAGTACTTGGATGCAGCTCTGTGTCCCATCCGCCGTATTCCCAGGATTTGGCTCCGTTTGATTTTGCGATGTTCCCCACCATCAAGTCGCAACTTAAAGGTCAGTGATTCGCTTCCCTACAGGAGTTAAAGTGGCGGAGACCCTCCGTATTACACAACAGTACGACAGTGAATGGTACAGAGACATTTATCGACAGTGGGTTCATCGCCATCACCGCTGTATTGAACATGGTGGCGAGTACTTCGAAAAGCAAGAGTGTTATAATGACGCGCGATAAAACGCGACTTTACTGACGTCGTCTTAGACGTTATTTCCTTGCGCCGGGTCGCTTGACATGTGTCATGTGTATTGTATTTAAATTGTTTGTGCATTGATTTTGTTCAAACCCTGTCAATATGTAGCGGATAGAGTCTTACTTATGTTACATGTAAATTGTTTGATGTATATTAAAAGATTCAAATGTTATGGCCACAGTCTTAAAACTTTTTGAACAACCCTCGTATATATAATTTGTCACCGATTTTATATGATTAACATTGTCGAACTGTATTTGTTCATTATAATTTGCTAAAAATATTCATCGGTTATTATACAACAAGGGAAGTAATCGCGACTGGATTAAACTGCTCTGTACACTGAGTTGTCTACCTTGTAAAGGGTGAAACTAAAGCTATTAGGTGTTTTGATCGTAGCTAATGGCATTGCATTTAACTATTTGGTTTTATAAAGCATTTAAAGCCTGTTTTGATGCATTTTTTTTAAATGAGACCACTTTTGATGACATTATTCTCTTCCTTTCTGATTTGCCCTCATGTACATCTGATTTCAAATGAACAAAGAAGGGGGAAATGATTTAGCTGCCCAGAAGTCAAGAGAGCATACATTTCAAAATGTGTGAAAGGGTCATTTAGTTTTGTATAATCTTAAATAAATAGAATAAACACAACAACGCTTTAAAAGTTGTCATTCGAGTGTTAATATGTTTATATATCACTGCATTTCATCAATATAATGTTTAAACATTTGTTGATGTCAATATAATGTTTAATCATTTGTTGTTAGTTATTTCCCATAACATGCATTTAAAGTTTACTGTGTTAAGAAGCCTTAATGTGTTGTTTTATATCACGCATTGTCAAATTTGTGGAACATATTACTGTGATATTCTTTCTGGTGAAAAGCATAGGCGAGTACACTGCCAGACGGTGCCATTAAGGCGTATTGGCGTTTTGATATTATTTAATTAAAACCCAAAATAATGATTTAAAGATGCCGTCCATATAAGAACCAAACTACCCACACATCGCATATATCAATCTGATCAGCACATACAGAGAGCCTTTGACTGTGTCCATGCCTAAAAGAACAAAGGTGTGACAGGACACTTTTAGTCTTGTAACTTACATATAATGGTCATCTTTGTTTAAAGAAAATGTTCAATATTACACTTGCATCAATATTTGTATGTGTATAAACATTAGGTTTCCTTTAATACTTACATGTCTTTTCTAACATTGTCACGTAAAGATGTTTTATATAGGTTAATTTACACAGACAAGATTTTAATATTATGAATCTGACCTATTCGTACAGACGTGCCATTGGTATCTTTGGAACTTTTGGCAAAGGTAAACATCACTAATCCCACCGTAACCTCTGCTGTGCCAATGTCACAACAGTAGGTATAACCACTCTCGATAGTTGTACATACACTGTAGGTGTGACCAGCTCTGAGTGTAATACCATGGTTCCCATTTTCCTGCAGCACTTTCACTGGAACAAGGTCTCCACTTGACGTGGGATGTGTACTCTTGCATCGAACAAAATCATGACCGTCTTCACTTATGTTCAGTGTCACTGTCATGGACTTCGGGATAGGATATAGCAGTACATATAACAATCTGATAGTTTGATTAACTGTCACATCAATGGCGTCTGATTTTCCATTATGGACCCAACCTACCCCGCCAGATCGTGCTCCAAACCGATGTACTTCGAACTCCTGGTCACCTTTGTCAAATTGTGTCGGCATCAACTGCTGCTGCAGATTATTTGAAGTACCAAACTCTTCACCTCGGTTAGAACCTTGCCCAGAAATGTGTTAAGAGTAAATTTAGATTTTTCTACACAATTTCTCTTTTCAGCTTCTAGTAACCGCCTTTCTACGTGTTTTAATTCCGTCTCAACCGTTTTCATAGCGATAAACAACTCTCGTTCATTTTCAGATTTGGTATAATGTCTGACCATTTCATGCCAAGTTGCCATAGAAACAGACATTTCTTTGTGCATTGACTGCAGTACCTGCATGTTCTCTATATCAGTGTCTCTAATTTTCTTTGCTGCTTCCTTTATCTCGTGGACAAGTTTTTCTATGAGTGCCTTGAAATTGCTCTCTGCGTCTTCAATTCTAGCAATAGTAATTTCGTACCGACTTTTGGCAACATCAATGTTATTTACAACTCTCTCGATATTCTTTTTTCAATTTTTGTTCCAACTTCAACATGTTTTCCATAATGGTTTTCAACCCTAATGTTTCACTTACTTTTATTCCTGAAAGATTCACTATATTGTCACATTTTCGATGTTTGTCGGTTAAACAATCACTGCACCCGAGATCTTTGTGAACCTCACAATAATACTTCAATGGCTCCCCTCCGTGAGTGTCGCACTTCGTCACAACGTGTTTTTATTGTTTGCGGGCCTTCATATCTTCTGGAGGTTTCAGTTCGTGGTTGCGCAATAATTTCTGTCTACAGTTACCATGGTAACAATCTCCACAAAGTAGTTCATCACATGTCTCGCACCAGCCAACTGCTTGTTTCTTGTTATCCCCAGCTAGGCATGGTTCGCATAGCTCTTGGACATCTTCATATTTATCCGGCTCGGTGTCTGAGCCCCGAACTTGTCCATGAACCTCATCAGTCATTGTCACTACAACAGGTAAAACATAATATTATTACTTATCATGCAGAAAGACAATATCGTATCTTGTTGTCGGTTAACCACGGCGCAAAATGACAAATTTGAAAATGAGGGTTATCTAGTAAATAAACTAAAGACCTGATCTGGGAGAACAAAATAGACCAAGTTATGGTTTATTTACATTACTTGCTAAGTAGAACTTATCTCATTCATTAATATCATTGATATATTTGAGTGATCATGCGGGTTTATTTCCGAAGGTCTCCAGAGTTCTCACCATCTTAAGACAAATGTAAATATCACAATTTGGTTCAATGTTATGAACATGCGTTGGTGCGTAACGCTAGGACATGGGCCCACGTGACCCAGTAACGACCTTCAAGATTTTATGCAGGCCAACCTTCTGGAAAAGATTGGTGAAAATTGGGCCATAAATTTGGATTCTAGCGTGTCCACAAAGTTTACTAAGATTTGACTAAGTGCCCTACTTTTTAATGGCACGTGACTCAGTAAGGAACTGCTCCAAATTTTCATGCAGAAAAATCATCTAACCAAGAATGGTAAAGATTGATCCATTAATGTGGCCTCTATGGTAACCACAGGGTTAACAAGCTATTTTCTTAAATTTAACATAGCGACATTGTTGTAACCCCACGTGACCCAGTAATTAACTGATTGAAGATTGCATTCGTACAAACTGGTCAAAGTAAATGAAGACAAAAAAAGTTGATGCAGAACATCAAAGTCGCCGAAAAATAATGTAAAATAAAATGATGTAAGAGAGGATACAACAAAAGAAAATGTTTTCGCCATGCATATGAGCCTTGTGATTTTATACCTTGACCAACATTTGCATTATCAATTAACAGAACATCCTGTTTTAATTAATTTATTATCATCCAAATCAAACATCTAGAAATACTCTTAATGCACAATAATTTACCCTTTAATACTTAAGAAACTTTCCTGGCCTGTTGGTCTGTGCCTGTCTGTGTGGATCGTTTTCGGTCATTACAACGTCAATTCGTAACGATATTGTTTAGTATACACATATATGCTCACTTACTGTGTATGTATTGATCCAAGTATGTACATAAGTGCGCATTTTGAGTAATTATTATTAAATGTAGACATATGTAAAACCATATAAAATATATCCCTCTGTTACCCATAACACATCCATTTGTCGGAAACAAATTGAATGAGCTATCTGTAAATCCATATTTGGCACATTTAACATTAGCTAGAAGAGAACGGCGATCGAAGTAAGCCATACATGTGACCTCTATTGTGTTCTCCAGCTTTTTCTAAAGTTTGACCTTTTTATCCTTCCTTAATTTAAAGCATCACTGCCAAAACTTTATCATAGTAGTCCTTGTATTTAAATTCGACTCTCTTCATTTATTGTATCCAAAAAACGTGCAACAACAGATAACACATGAGAAAATGCGCTAAAATGGGTAATAATGAAATACAAACACACCATAAATTAAAGCATGAGTAACGTTTGTCTCGTTGCAGGTTTACAGTTATTTTATGTAGGGTCCAAAGTAAGTTCAAACGGACCTTTTCGAACATTTTGTTTGAAAAATGTTACGCTAGTACGTTGTAATGAAATGTAAAACTAAGAACCGTATTCATAAACCAGGCTCATGTATTAATTGTGTAAGTTCTTGTAGAAGAAACATGTCTGTTTAAAGCTTTTAAGGGAGTATCCGACTGGTTTTCTTCTAAAATTGGCATTTAAAGTGTGTATTTTTTAAAAACCTGAAAACTAACAATACTATGTAAAATCCTCTTAAGGAGAAGTGATTTGCTGTTGAGTACCATTTGGAAACTAATAGCATTACACAAACTATTCAGACGCTATTCAGACGTGGTACTTTCTTGGTTTGAAGCAAACTATCACAAATATGTAATTAATCGTTAACACACTCAAAACATTTTAGGCTTATTTTCATTTTTTCTGCTTACTGATTTATTAAAAATCACCTAGATCTTGTTTGCCAAATGATTTATTTCAGAGTTGCCCAAAATGTTCAATAAAGTACCTTCCGCACCTCCGAATTAAGCCGGAAAAGACCGAAGGTTTTCTCCGCCGTTACTATTTTTAGAAACACCACCTGGTAGTTTTCCGAAAACATGATGTCATTTTAGGTTTCAACATGGCGGCTCAAGTAGGTCTATCGAAGGTCACAAAATTAGCTTCGGGTCTCCCTATTTCATGAAACTAAATGAAACACAAAATACCGTTAGGAAAAATAATCTACTAACAAACATCGTCCATATAATCAGTTTGGGATTGTCTAATGTCGGCATTTCTAAAAAGATCAATCGGTATGTAAGATACCTACATTGTACGTCGGTAATATATTGAATACAAACTAATATGAGAAGGCAATCTAGGCATGCTGCTTGCGACTTTAAAGGTGGCATCCGACAGTTTGCTCATATCTAATACATGTAACAAGATCTTACCCTTGTTCTGGAAATATATTTAATTGCTGCAGAAACTTATTACGTTAAGGTTAATGAAAAATATTTTTATAACATTGTCTCAATTGTAAGATAGTACAAATCGTAAAAATGTCGCTTTAAATGTCAATTATTTCCAAAAATATTAATAAGCACATTGGTGATTTCACAAAAAAAAAGATATGACGGCAGAGCTGATTACCCGGATGATCACGTACCGTGATTTCAAAAGAAGGTGGTCACCTGATTTTCCTAATTAAACAATACAAAAACTGTGCAGCTATAGGCATAGTCTAACTTCAAAACAGAGAAAAGCTGCCTGTAGTTTATTGGTAGAGTCTTAAGCTGTAAATTCTCTGACCATTTAGTCCGTACGCGTTGGTTTGAGATCCGATCTAGCCGAAGGACTTAAAGTGGTTAAATCTTCCAGCTGACCTAAGGTGCGCCGGTGATTCTACCCAGACATGATTTGTTTACAGAAAACGTTTTAGGGGAGCTAAAGCCATTTTTACACTGACTTGGTTTGAGACCCGATCGGGGCGAAGGACTTCCAGCTGACCTGAGGTGCGCCGGTGATTCTACCCAGACATTAGTCTAGGGTCTTTCTCCGCAATAATAGGTAGATCTAACAATATTGACGATAATTGTGTTGATGCGACATATTTCATCAACAAAAACGAAACAAAGTTGCATGATCACAAATGCGTTTATTTACAAATGACATCTTTTGGGCTGAAGATGATTCTTTATTACTTCAAAGTTTATGTGATTAATTTTTGAAAAGGTTTGTTTTAGGGGAGCTAAAGACACGTCTTATACTGTCAACTACCTGAAAGTATTACAGTTGTATTTCACAGTTATAAGCTATGACGCAGGTATAAATTCGATAAAAGTACAAATCTTAATTGCTACACAATATGATTTTCTTCTTTTAGATTCTTCACATAGTTTATGTATGTAAATGGATTTCTTTTCAAGTATTTTTATAAGGCATGTTTAAGTCAAACCAATATCAAGTACAATTTAAATCTAATTTTTATGCTTGCATCCGTTTAGCCCAAATAAAACAGCCACGCGAACAAATACTGCTTGTTGTCCACATGCTACCACAGTGAAGGCAGCACGATAGCTGGTGCATGTAAGCATCGTATCCAGATTGCTGTAAGGTTGTTAGAGGGCGAAACAGCCAACTAACATGAAAACAATATAAATATATCCAGTTTGAATAACTATTTTCCGTAGAGTATTCCAATATCGGGAAAAAAAATTGGATTTTTGAAGCAAGATATCCCATATTTCTTAACTTTAGCCGACCTTTATGGGTTTTTTTCATTACAAATGTCAGGCTAGATCATTTATCTGACACCGGTGGTTCTACATATTAGTGTATGGTTTTCTTTCACCATTAATAGTTTGACGTCACTATCAGTACCATTATTAATTAGCTATTTCAGATTGTGTATTGTATTTGCTGCTCCGCTCGTATGTTTGTGAACCAAATATTCTTAAAACTGAACCAATACATATATTTTATGCAGATGAAGCGGTATTGTTTCCTAGATCATCTTATGGTTTGCAAGGACATAGTTAATACTTTCCATTGTTGTTGTAAAATGTGGAGTATTGATGTGAGTATAGTTAATTCAGCTGTAAGTGCAGTTAACAACGGAAATAAACAGGAATGTTGTAAAATATCTTATAAAAGGAAATTACTTAAAATGTTGATGCATTTATATACATTGTTCATTTGTGTTACAATTAAATCAAAATATTATTTCTACACTTCTTAAAACGTTTATCAGAAAGAGGGCTGCAATCATTAAACTTATTGTAACTTAGTGATTTATTATTTGGGGTGGGGTCGGGGCGTGGGGGTGGGGGATGGGGGCCAGAGGAGCAGCTTCATACGGAAACAATCTTTATAAGATTCTTGACATAGCCTTTCAAGCCCATGCACAGGTTTAAATGGTTGTCGTAGGACTGCTTGACTCGTTGTTATAAGACGTGACTGTATGAACTGATCGCTACCGAATCACCGCATGCTATATGTTCTATTCACAGTTAAGGCAGTACCATACTTGATGGAGTTCATCACCATGCCTGTGAATATAATGTTGTTGTTAATGCACCATAAAGCAGTTTGTACAAGCACATTTTTATGTAGCTTTTGAAATTATATCTTTTTTGGTTCTGAGTTGTAAATATCACATCTTATGCGTATATTTCAATCCCTAACATTCATCTTTTTATTGTGACAATTCTAAACAAAATACTTTTTTATCAAAATTGTGCGGGTTTGCTTCAATGGCTAAGTAACCAAAGAGATTATAAAGAACAGTTCTATAAACCACATTAATAATGCCGTAAACTGGATTGTAATAACGAACAACTTATAAACAATCCTTTTATTTCTGATATTAATGTGAAACATTATTTTATGAGAAACATTACAATACGCTTAACAACTTCTTTCACTTAAACAATAATATTGGACCTATAAATTTAGTTACTTTCTAACATAATATAATTAGTGATCTAAGCTATTCGCTCTAGGTTGTTTGAAATTAAAAACAATTTAAGCTGTGTGTTGTAACCTTCAAAGGTGGTATCAGACTGTTTGGACCAAAATTTTCACTTCTTAAATAATCAAATAAGTCATTGTTACCTGAAAAGATCTTATAAAATGCTTCTCATTGATGTCCTAGATCAGAGTGAAAAGTATAAATCCCCATTCCTCATTGCAAACAGGTATTTCATATCTTAGCCATGTTGCAGAGATATATACTTTTAATTAGGAAAACCACGTGACAACTCACTTTTGAGGTTACCTCATATCGTCATTCGGGAAATCCTCTCTGACGTCGGTATCTTTTTTAGCAGAGATCACAATCGGGCTTATTTATAGATTTGGAATTATTGTACTTTTAGAGTGTTACTTGTACCGTCTAACATTGTAGGTAGTGGTCTAAACTGTCTTCACTTATACTAAAGCAGTTGGTAGAGCGTCGGCTTGCGGGTCGGGAAGTCAGGGGTTCCAACCCCGGCCGGGTCAAACCAAAGACTTAAAGTTGGTAGTAGTGGCTTCCCTCCTAACGCTCCGGGCTGAGGGGACAGCATTACGCCTGACTCGTCGGTGACACTATGATCGACCGGCCGGGTGCAGTCCCTGGGTACCTCATAAGTGCCCCTGTGCTATAGTTTATGCAAAGTTATGCCCTTATTCCCCAAAGCAATGGTAAGGTGTTGTTACATGAATTTAATATAGAAAAGCTCTCGAATACCACCTTTAAATGAGGCATTTAATTAATTAACTACATGTATCTGACCCCTGTTCGGATATCTGTGCATGATATATGCTGAAATTCATACTTTAATCTGAGAAAAAGCGATTATAAACACTTTCTCAAGACTGTATAACTCGATAAAACTCATCCTAAATGTTCACTTTTTCAAAACTAAAAATAAACTTTTTAATTAATTATGAATTTAATTGAGAGATAAAGCATTTATCATGGTTGGATGACGTTCTAGTCGCTACGCCATAGGCACTGAATTTTGTTTAGCCAAGGGTTTTATTAACATAAATCCGATAAACAAATAGTGGTTATATTATCATTGTTTAGTTCATTGCTTTATGTAAATGCTAGTTATTTCGCTTGAACCATTATCTGCTATGATATCTTAAATTGCTTAAATGCAATCTTTGTTTTCTCCATATCACGACATTAAGAATGATAAAATAAGTTTAAATGAAAACAACTAATTTAATGCCTTAATATATAAATAGTTTGGATCAAATTTTGCATACATGGTCGTGGCCAGAAAATTGGCACTTGTATTTGAGTAGCTTCTCTGTTTGAAAGATTACATAATTTTTTTGTTTAAAAAATGAATTTCTGTAACGTAACATTCAAAAAAGTCTAGTTATATCTCGATTTCGAATCCTCTTTAGAAGCCACCATGAACGATTTAGAAACATAGACTTCTCGGGTTCATGCGCAAGGACCCCCCCCCCCCCCCCCCCGGCCCCCACCTGCGGCCAAGCGTGCACACTATCACGGCTAGCTACACCCCTGCGTTATCCTAAAACTAAATGCTTATCTTAGTTTAAAAATGCCTAACTGTGCAACGTTGCTTGGATTATATATACGTATTAGTAATGACATTTGGAGTGTGTACGTTTCACAAAAATGAAGGACATAAATAAACAGCATTTTGCGGAATCTGTTCAGGTAACAATTATTTATTTGGTTGTTTGAAGAAATATTTTGGTCCTAGCTGTCGGAAACAATCTACAACATAAAACGTATCCCAAATTCTGTTACCTGTGGAAATGGTATTATACGTGCAGTTTAAATGTTTTAGGTTCTATGAAAGTTTAATGTGTGATTTTCTTGTCGTAAGGCAAATTTATGGGTACCAGATAATTTTATTGGTTGTTTGAGGAAAGAAGTTTTGGTCTAAAATGTCTGAAAATACCTTTAAGGTAATCTATATCCCAAATTGTGTAAACTGTGAAATATTTTACATGTAGTTTAAATGTTAGGTTCTAAAGTTTAATGTTTGATTTTTTTTTGTCGTTCACCAAATATTTGGTAGAAGATATTGGTGGGATAGGCACAAAATAGATACATTTCAAAGAGGAAGATCATATACAAACTCAGTACAACATTTATTGCGCCTGCTTCAATTAGCTTTACAACAACATTGGCACAATTTCATATTCATGTTTAATATACATTTATTCGCACTGGTATTATATATTTAACATTGTCGAATTGTATTTATTCATTATGATTTACAGAAAATGTTCATCAGTTATTATACAAGAGAAGTAATTGCGACTGGATTAAACTGCTCTGTACACAGAGTTGTCTACCCTGTAAAGGGGGAAACTTAAGGTATTAAGATGTTTGATCTTAGTTTATGATATTGCATTTAACTATTTGGTTTTATAAGGTATTTAAAGCATGTTTTGATGCAATTTTTTAAATGATATCATTTTTGATGACATTATTCTCTTCCTTTCTGTTTTCACCTCATGTACATCTGATTTTAGATGAACAATGAAGGGAGGAAACTGATTTAGCTGCTCAGAAGTAAAGAGAGCATTAATTTCAAAATGTGAGAAGGGTTCATCAAAATGTGAGTCATTTAGTTTTGTATAGCCTTAAATATATAGAACAAACACACCGACGCTTTAAAAGTTGTCATTCGAGTGTTAATATGTTTATATATCACTTTATTACATCAATATAATGTTAAAACTGAGTCGTTTGTGGATTCGTTATTTCCCCATTACATCCATTTCAAGTTTACTGTGTTTAGAAGCCTGAATGTGTAGTTTTATATCACGCATAGTCAAATTTGTGAAAAATATTACTGTATTATTCTATCTGGTGAATAGCATAGGCGAGTACACTACCCGAAGGTGACATAAAGGCGTATGGCGCTTTGATATTATTTATTTAAAACCTTATATAATAATTTTAAGAGGCCGTCTACATAAGAACCAAACTATCCACATATTGCATATATCAATCTGATCAGAACATACAGAGAGCCTTTGATTGTGTTCATGCTTAAAGAACAGACGTCTGACAAGACACTTCGCGTCTTGTAACTTACGTATGGTTTGATCGCCATCCTTGTTTAAAGAAAATGTGCATTATTGCAATTGAATCATTGGTATATACGTTAGGTTTCTTTCACGACTTACACGTTTTATCTAGCATTGTCACATGCTGAGGTTTTATATTTGTTTTATGTACACAGTCAAGTATCATGAATCTAATTGACTTTAAAATATACACAACAGAAGAATATATTATAGCCGTAAATAAAACATGACGTAAGGTATGATAACGAACTTTATTTATACAAACAGAAACATTTTTGAAATGGTATAGTCGACAATATACCGTAATAATGACGTAGGTACATGAATATCGAAAGGTAAATTTTACTCGAAAACATTTTCATTTACCATTTGAGTTCCGGTGGGAATTTTATAAATGCAGGTAAATTTCTATAAATAAGGACCTATAGTATATAAAGGACATGATTAACTAGTTAAATATCTCTTGTGCATTTGGAGCAAATAAGTTAACTCAAGAGTAATAAAAGATTTACAATGGATAACTGTTTACGAAAAATAACTAAAGGCAAACTGTTGAAAAATCTAACAAGATACAGAGACATAGTAATGATATAACATACTATACAGGATAAGGCACAAATAACAAACTGTTTGTCTCAAATGAGAGACTGATGTATTCAAGTAAAAGCAATACACATGTAAGCCATTAAAATATAGCCCCTAAAGGTGTTACATTTTAACGTTTATGGCTTAAACTATATATAAGTATTTATTTCTGTATTTCTTTGTTTCAGATTTTGTCAGTTAACGTGACAAGCTTGTATTCAGCACGTTAAGCATGTTTTAACACTTTTATTGTATTCGCCAAGAAAATATTTACTGAAACTTTTTAGATGAGTAAAAACGTAAAATGAAATATCTATTTATAGTATGACGAAAATAACAAGTAATTAACAACATGTTACAATTTACATTTCTATGTCGATACATGTTGATAAGTCAGTATTTTTAAATAGCTAATCGTAATGGCTCATCTGTAGGCTTAAAAGCTGAATGCAAATATTTATACAGACAATAGATGTAATGTATCGAGGGATTCATTAATTTCTCTAACAAGACTTGCACGAGTATATATATACAAACAATAATCATTGTTAATAAATTAAATATCACTATTTAAGTGTTTAGTATGGGACGTTGTTTGTTTTCCTTTTCCAATACGAGCACAGTAGTATATGGTGTCCCTATTCCACAAGCCCAAACCTGAATCTCGGAATCTGACCTGTACAGATGTTTTATTTGTATCTTTGGAACTGTTGGCAAATGTAAACGTCACACCTCTCGCTGCTACCTCTGATTTGCCTTTCTTACCACGGTAGGTGTTACCACCCTTGATAGTTGTGTTACATACTCGCTGGGTCACAAATTCGTAATGGGACGTTTTAAAGGACCCTGGGTGATGGTCTGAAAATATACGAGGCGGTGGTTTTAGAATTTATTCATCAGTAGACACAGGGATGGCTCACGCCACGTCCACTGTCAACTAATGTCTGCCGACCACGTGCACAACAAAAGACAAAATAGTATATAATTATTACAAATTATACGACGACAACATCTTATTAAGCAAACACATAAATAATGGTTATAACAACATCTCAATGCATATTTATTACCAACCTGAAAATATACGAGGCGGTGGTTTTAGAATTTATTCAACAGTAGACACAGGGATGGCTCACGCCACGGCCACTGTCAACTAAGGTCTGCCCCGTGCACCGGTCAGATCCCACCGCAGTGCATTATGGTTAGTGACTTATTGGTATTTTAAAGGGGTAGGTTGTAAGGTATTTTAAAGGAGTAGCTTGTAAAGTAGGTTAAAAGAAAAGTACCAACGTTTCAAATGATAGTTTTTGAATAGTTAAAGGGATGTGAAAGAAAAGAAAGTTAGTAACATACATGCAATACAGACGCTAATATATATAATAATACACACATCTATAAAACCTCTTCTTACTAAAGACGTCCGAATGCTAACTGTGACAGTTGTACATACACTGTACGTATTACCAGCTCTGAGTGTAATACCAAGGTCCCCATTGTCCTGCTGCACTTTCACTGGAACATTGTCTGATGTGGTTTGTTTGCTCTTGTACTGAAATATATAATTGCCATCTTAAATTGATGTATTAAAAATAAATATGTTTCAGGGTCAATGTCATGGACACCGGACCAATATATAACAGTACGTGTAGCAATCTGATATTTTGATTAACTGTCACATCAATGGCGTCTGTCATTCCTCTTAGATTCAAGTTGCCTCACGTAATCTTTCTTCAGGCCGATGTACTGCGAGCACTTTCTTACCATTGTCAGATTGTGTCGGCATCAAGTACTGTTGCAAACTTCTTAAAGTGCCTAACTCTTTAACGTCTATTAGAATCGTAGCAAAAAGTGTGTTAAGAAAACATTTTAGTTTACAGAAACAATTTCTGTTTTTACCTTCTTGTTACCACCCTTTTTATATCTGCTTGAAGCGTTTACATAGCGATAAACAGTTCCCGATCCATTTTCGGATTGGGTATATTGTGTGACCAGTTCATGACCAGTTGCCAAAAAAACAAAGAGTTTTTTTGTGCTTTGACTGCAGTATTTGGATGTTCTCCAAATCCGTATATCTGATTCTGCTACCATTTTAACATAGGAGCGACGTTATGAGAAGATTACTAAGAATTTGGTAAAGCATAATACTTGTTAAAAGAAAGGCCATACAATGTATTTTTACATTTTATAATAACTTCCGATTGATATTCAAAGTAAAGTGACTGGAATTTGTACACAATTTGAATAACGGGTGATGTCCAATAATTCTGGACTATTTCTTTCTCATGAAACCGAAATGTTTTGTTAACTGAAAAATGGAGCTCCTGTGATGTAGTGTTAAAGTCACGGACTTATATTTACTTTGACTGCTCGTCTCTTACCAGGTGAGTTCGAGTCTCGGCCAGGCTGCAAGACTTAATGTGTGATGATGGTCTTACATCTTACTTGCAGCGTGCCATTGGTTCTCCTCAGACTTTTGTCTGTGGTCTTTCACCGCTAAACTGCTTGACGTAACTTTATTAACCATACCTGTGTCTCTACTAAGTGTTTCTATAAACAAGGTTACATGAAAAGATCCTGCCAAATGCTATTGCGCCCTACATCCATTTGGAAGTAAAACATAGCATCCCAATATAGTTCACGATCTGTACTGTCTTGCATTTAAATAATTAGATAAACGCCTTTACTAAAATTAAAATATAGATTTATGCAGCAGTTCCAAAAAAGCATGGGTGATATGTTGTTATTTTTATTAGATATAAACAAACTGTTGGATACTCCCTTTATTAAAGTCAGTAGTTTGTATGATAAAATCTTAAAGCTTGTAATAAATAACAAAAACTAATACAAATATACAGTGTAAACTGTATTCCATTGTGCATAGAGATTTGAACAGAATTTGGATTAGCTGGCATTTTTGTCGATAATGTGCAGCGACATTTCTATTATTATTGTGATTACCATGCAAAAAAGGTATATGAAAGAAATCTTTTGGTTCCTGTACTATTGGATTATTTAATCAGATCACAAAAATTATCGGGCCATCTCGACAGTTTCCGAAAGAAATTTCCGTATGCAAATTTTGTACGGCTGGGAATCCGACTGCATCAGTGTTGTTCTTTTATTTGGTTGACCTGTATCATGCTTTATGACCTCATATTGATAAACAATCTCAACACAAACGAAAAACAAACGGAAAACAAATACATTTATAAAGGGATTAATTTTATCGACTTACCTAGTATCTTCCGGGACGAAAGTATCATCAATAAAATCCCCAGTTACAAAAAAAATAACAACATCAGAGATACTTTTGTATAACAACTAAACAGTAGCAGACCTTAACCTGAATGATCCTTCTCAAGATTCTTGTAACTGTTCAACTTCACCTTTCTGTTATTTACCTTCTGGCCATATCATTACTGGGAAATGAACATGAATAAACATCACCGATGACTACAAATTAAGAAAATTACTATTTAAGGGTCCGAAATACCGCCTGCCAGATAAAATAGATTTTGACCTATGTTACAAAAAATTGCTGATGCAATTAATATGTTTGCCGATCGCTGGTGTAAGAGAGAAAACACTGATACAGTAGCACTCAATACTTGGAAGAAAGCCATTTTTGAGATAATAAATACCGCTCTCATCCTTCTAGTTTACCTAGGAAACCCTTTTATCATTTAAAAAATCTCAGACAATCCTTTCAGAATATTCACGATATTTCAGACAGTCATTGACAAACATAAACTGATATTGCATAATTTAAATATCAAAATAGAATCAAAGCAAGAAAAACTTCCTTCACTATACTGGATTACTAAGCTTCACATAACATCATACAAGTCACGATTCATAGCTAGTGCCAGCTCTGGCACCTCCACTCACATATCTAAACTACTTACGTCTTGCCTAACAGCCGTTCGCAATTTTTGTTAAATACTGTCAAAAAGTGTATGAAAATTCAGGAATTAAAATGTTTTGGTCTATTAAAAATTCTTCAGAAGTCTTCGACAAAGTTCGTACTTTAAACTTTCATTACTTTGCAGTTAATACTTACGATTTCTCTACGCTGTACACTTCTTTGCCCCATTAAGACCAAATTGATTACTATTGAGAAAACATTTGCCCGAGAGCAACGTCTATATATTGCATGTCATAGACTAATGATTTTTTACCAACAATTTCTTAGAAAAGTTTACTATGTGGACTTGCACGGATGTTTGTGAAGCTCTACGTTTCCTGTTAGACAAAATTTACATAAAATGCGGTGACATTTTATTAAGACAAGTAATTGGTATTCCTATGGGAACCAACTGTGCACCATTAATTGCAGATTTGTTTTTATACTGCTTTGAACGTGATTTAATGTTAACTTTATCCCCTTCTAACCAAAGCCACAGTACAGAGGTTTTCAATTTAACGTCACGCTATATTAACGATATTCTAATTATAGATAATCCTTTCTTTTTTAAAATGATCCATCTGATTTACCCTCCAGAACTTACCCTTAATCAAGCAAATGGTTGACATTTAAAAGCAGCATTTCTAGACATTGAGAATGCTATTTCCAATGACAACGTCTCTTCTAATATTTATGACAAGATAGATGATTTCAACTTTAGTATTGTGAATTATCCAAACCTTGATGGTGATTCACCTCGTGCTACCTCCTATGGTATTGACATATCACAACTTACAAGGTTTGCACGAGTCTGTACTGAAAAAGAAGATTCCAATGCTAGAAACCGGTTTATTTCTTCTAAACTGTTACAGCAAGGCTTTCGTTTTCATAAATTAAGAAAGGCATTTTCAAAATTCGTTCACCGCAATGGTTTTATTGCTTCTTAGTATAATAGCAGTATGAAAACACTTATGCAGAAAGACATTAGTCATCCTGCATTTTATGGAAATGTTTTATACAAGTTTAAGAAAATCAAGGGTCTTAATAAATATTCTGACCACTTTACAAAACTTATCAGAATATGTATTGCAGACGGTTACAACCCGGGAATTCTTCGTTGTACTGCATTGCTTAGAGATGACCCTTTGACAGTCACGAACTTGCATTGCTTTTTAATTACATGATGACCGGACATGCCGTTGAGACTATATGAAAACAGTGACTGAAAGCCATAATTGGACAGTCACTGTTTGATTTCTTGTCTGTTCATCTCTCCAGTCTTGTTCTATATAGGTGGGACCTTTGCTTACTTATCTATGGAGTAGTGTTGGAAGTCCTCATGTTACACATTATGCCATCTTGACTATAAAAGTCAAGGCACACTGCAATCACGCTGCAACAATTCCAAAAATTGTTTACGTTGCTACTGGTGTTTTATAAATCCTAATTTGAAATTATTTACTTCGTATGTGCTTCATGCTGACATCCTAATTGTCAAAACTTTAAAAAATAAAGTAAAGATGACAACATTTTATCTGACTTTTTTACATTTTGTTCTAATTATTTTTTCTTAGTTGAGTAATTCCACAAAAACGTGCATACTTTTGTCCCGGCAGAATTATATTTAGACTTACAAAAAATACGACAGTTTACTGATTTTTAATGGCGTGTATGTAATTTTTACACTGGGGCATAAGCTTACACCAATATTTATACTTATTTTCCTAATTTTCCCTATAAATGTGGAGAAAAAAATATATGATGATATCGCTATGAACGGGTTATACTGACCATTACGTAGTTATTTCCAATATCTTGTCAATTTTTTAAATCTTGTATGTGTTTGGCTGGCTGACATGTTGACAAAATAACAAGACATAACATAGCTGTCATTACCCGTATGTACAAATATATAACGATTGGCAGCATGGTCCGGTGTTGAATTGCAAACTCCGTTTTGATGCCTCAATTTGATTAATAATAATAATTATGTCACTTAGTACATAAAGTGATTACGTACTCCTAAAGACATTTTAAGCGCGAAATATGCAAAAAACACTGACAGCGTGGATTTCTAAAGCGACGAAGATAGCCTAGCGGTTAAGTATGTCCCCAAAACACAATAGAACTGAATCAATGAAACGATCTGCTTGTTTCCATCCCAATCATAAAGTTAAACTGCCAAAAACAGGAGAGGTAAGCACAAAGGTACATATAAGAGATTGAAGGTCAGGTTTTCAGTTGTGTGCCACAAAGCAAACGACGGACACTGCAACCACTCCTAACAGTTTCTGTGACAAGTTCTATCGAGATTACGATTATAAGGACGTGGTAAAAAAGAACCAACAGCAGACGTAATCGACAAATGAACAAAAATGTTGTTTTTGGAAAACGTATCTTGAATAGGCATGGAGCCTACTGTCGTACTGAATTAGGGATGTTCAGAAGGCATATACTGCAAACAGGTAGAGTCAGATGCCCGTCTTCTGTAAAAAAGCTTAAAGTTATTAAAACCGCCTATTTCACTGACCTGATTCTGATTTTGTTGTTCTTTTGAGAGAAGAATATTTACGACCATTTTAACAACACAATTAAACAGAAGAACAAGCAAATATTTTCCTGTAATTGGTGATTATGACAACTAAGCATTTTGAACGTTATAAATTATTATATTATTCAATGTATTGTTTATTGGTTTACTGTATTATTATTGTCAATTATTTTAATAAATATAATTAGAGTTGGGAATGTCTACTGTAATAATGACATTCACAAAATGGAAACAGATAATAAATTGTGTTGCACTCTCAACTCTGTTATATATTGTCAATTCCGTTACACATCGTCACCTCCGTTACTTTACATTCAACCACGAAAATACACCAAACTAACACTTATTATGGCTAATATAATCCACTGGTGTAAATGACAACTGATTACAACACATATACACTAAATTATCTATAGTAGCGTGTCAACTTTTTACGCATTTCTTGGTTATCCTTTACTGATTTTATTTATTTTAGACTTTGACAACAACTAATGGTCAGATTATTACTAATTATGATTTCTCTTTTTAGTAAAGCTTTAGATGGGTTGAAAACTGTGACAGTGTTAATTTTTGTTAAAATTATAACTGAAACATAACAAGTACATTTGTTTGTGTGTAAATTAACTTTGTAACGGATGTCACGTTTTGAAAGCTATACATTTCTAGAATAGCAAGTCAGTTTCCAATAGCAACAGAACAATACAAGCTGTGTATATAGTATGATGCTTGAATCTATTAAAAGTATTGAAAAGCAAAGCCTATGATTGTGATGTTTGTGTGCGTGTTACAACGTGTACGTTTTGTTCTGGAGTGACTCTGGTATATTTCAGTAACTCAATTCTTGCCGATTTTAACGGCGTGCTCATGGTAATCATGTTTTCTTCTGGTAAGACGTTGACTGCATCAGAACAAAATACATAGCTTTACATCATATATATGTCCATTTAGATGACTGGTCAGACAGTACTAAATGTGATTGAAACATTTGAATTCTGAGCATTCTTCAAAATCCATGTACCAAAGGCCACAACAACAACAACAACTGCAATGAGTCGTTCATCGAAATTGATTATCTTTCATTCTCTAATAACATTTCATACACTCAACGTAAGATGTTGGATTTTTATTTCAATATTTTGGGCGGAAGAGTGAGAAATACTAGTGAATGAAAACAGCATTTTAATGTTCCACAGTGACATGATAGGGTTATGATTTTCACTCTGGGTCCTGGGAGGTATTTATTAAACTAGATTGAAATAAAGTTTAAAGTCGAAAAAGTATTTTGCATAAGGTGAAACAGATAAGGATACTTGTAGAACAAAACAACAGTTATTGTACAATATTTAATCAAAGTTTAAAGATAAAGACATATTGCACTTACAAATTTATGTTAAATAAATACAGTAATGTGCACACAGTTTGTATACTTTAAAGTGTCTGTTTGCAATGCATTGTGTATGTTCAAGACCATTTTTAAATGATTATGTTCAGGAAGGGAAATAATCTCAACATGTGAAACTTCCAGAAGATAGATGTGTTGGGAAGTATTAGTTGTCTCATTTATATTAGTTTTACATCTACAATACGTGTTTTTAATTATTTTTATTTTTGAATTTCGCATTATTTCGTTATGTCATGAATTTCACTCTGTCATGATGCCCTGTGTTGAAATAATACAATAATACCAACGACATTTGTGCTAATCTTATATATATTTCTTAACTGAGAAGCAAGAAGAAAGGACACTGGTTTGTCTGCTAGATTATGTCATAAAATCATTAAAATCATAATGTACAAACGAGTAATTGTAATATTTTGTATATCCATAAAATTAAAAATCGAAGACCAACGACAGCAGAGTTATATTACCCTTGTTACATTCAGAGATATATAACCTATATCAACCCTGGTTACATTCAGAGATATATAACTTATATCAACCCTGGTTACATTCAGAGTTATATAACCTATATCAACCCTGGTTACATTCAGAGTTATATAACCTATATCAACCATGGTTACATTCAGAGTGATATAACCTATATCAACCCTGGTTACATTCAGAGTGATATAACCTATATCAACCCTGGTTACATTCAGAGTCATATAACCTATATCAACCCTGGTTACATTCAGAGTTATATAACCTATATCAACCATGGTTACATTCAGAGTGATATAACCTATATCAACCCTGGTTACATTCAGAGTTATATAACCTATATCAACCCTGGTTACATTCAGAGTTATATAACCTATATCAACCCTGGTTACATTCAGAGTTATATACCCTAAATCAACCCTGGTTACATTCAGAGTTATATAACTTATATCAACCCTGGTGACATTTAGAGTTATATAACCTATATCAACCCTGGTTACATTTAGAGTCATATAACCTATATCAGCACATGTTACATTCAGAGTTATATAACCCATATCAACCCTTGTTACGTTCAGAGTTATATAACCTATATCAACCCTGGTTACATTTAGAGTTATATAACCTATATCAACCATGGTTACATTCAGAGTTATATAACCTATATCAACCATGGTTACATTCAGAGTTATATAACATATATTAACCATTGTAGCATTCAGTTTTATTCTGTATTACATAAATTAAATGATAAACGAATATCGAACTTTTTTTAAACTGTAAATAAAAGCTGGCTCGTTAAAGCTGTTGTCCTTATGAAGTAACTGATTTTGTTTTATTAAAAACAGGAAAAAACTGCTTAATATAATTCATCTTGATCAGATATAGAGTGAACGTTTCTCATCTCATAATACTCGATATTTAATATTTAAGTTTTTAGTATGGGTCGTAGTTTGTTTTCCATTTCCAATACGAGCACTGTAGTCTATGGTGTCCCTATTCTGTAAGTGTAAACCTCAATCCTGGAATCTGACCTCCTTGTACAGACGTGCCATTAGTATCTTTAGAACTGTTGGCAAAGGTAAACTTCACACCTCCCACCGTAACCTCTGCTCTACCATACTCACCACGGTGGTAGGTATCACAACCCTTGATAGTTGTACATACACTGTAGGTGTGACCAGCTCTGAGTATAATACCATGGTCCCCATTGTCCTGCTGCACTTTTATTTGAACAAGGTCTCTATCTGACGAGGGAAGTGGTGTGCTATTGCATTGAAATAAATCATGACCGTCTTCACTTATGTTTAGTTTCACTGCAACTGAGCATGGACATAGCAGTACGTATAACAATCGGATTGTTTGATCAATTGTCACATCAATGGCGTCAGTCCTCTTCGAAATATAAGGTGTAAAGTATCTATATTTATATATATCTTTGAACCGATACACCACAAACTCTTCGCCGCCTTTGACAGATTGTGTTGCCAATGAGTGTTGTCGCAGAACATCAAAGTTGCCAATCTCTTCTACCTCTGTTAGAATCTTGTTCAAACTTCTGTTTAGAACAAATTTTAATTCATCGACGCCCTTCATTTTTTCAGCTTTATTGAGCTGTATGTCTACATTTTCTATGGCTGCTTGAACAGTTTTTATAGCGATAAACAGCTCTTGTTCATTTCCGTACACAGTATATTGTCGTAACAGTTCTTTACTAGCTGCCAATGATGCAGACAGTTCCCTGTGTTTTGACTGCAGTGATTCCATGTTCTCTAAATTGGTGTCTCTGATTTTATTTGCTTCTTCAATTTTATCTTGAACAAGTTTTTCTATGAAAGCCTTTAAGTGACTTTCAGCCTCCTTAATACTAGCAATGGCCACATCATGCTGATTGTTAGCAAGATCAATGTTGCTTAGAATGTTTTCCATATTTTTCTCCAATCTTTGTTCCAGCTGCAGCAAGCCGTTCTCAAGTGTTTTAAACTCTTCCATTTCCTTCACACATATACCTGATAGACTCACTATATTGTCGCATTTTCGATGTTTGTCAACAAAACAATCGCTGCACCCTAGCTCTTTGTGATCCTCACAGAAGTACTTCAACGGCTCTCCTGTATGTGTGTTACACTTCGTCTCAACTTGATTTAATTGCTTTCGAGCTTTTCTATCATCCAGGGCTTTAAGTTGGTGGTTTCGCATTGCCTTAAGCCTACAGTGGCTCTGATAACAGTCTGTACAAAACAGTTCATCACATATATCGCACCAGCCATCTGCAGGCTTCTTAATGTCCACAGCAAGGCATGGTTCGCAGAAATGTTTGTCCTCTTCATATTTTCCCTGCTCGGTGTCTGTTTTCCGCAATTGTCCATGGACCTCATCAGCCATTGTTACTACAGTGGAAGTTACAAAACAGTAAATGTCATGAAGCTGCGATGTATTTGTCAATTATATATATGTTATTTGTATATGATTTAGTTAAGCTATATGTATGATAAGATTAGTTTCTGCACTGTCAACCGTTTCAACAGGGTTGTGTCACAGCTCAATGAACGAGGGCGTGTGTTTTATAGCTGCCTGCATATGTTAACCGATTAAGATTGATTTAAAGGGAAAAAACCCTCTTCATTGTAAGAGTGGTCCGGAAAATTCTTCATCCGGCCGGGGCAGTGGTTTTGTCAAATACACACGTTTTCAATTCAATGAGACCGAATTTATTTGCATGCACACAGGTAGATCTGAATGACACATAGATTTTATGTTTTAAAAAGTAATCTGTTTCACTTAAAATGTGCAGTATAAAAAACAACAACTCGTGCTGAGCTTTATCCTTGTCAAAACTCTTAGAGCTTTATCAGATTGAAGCAGGCCATGTGTAGACCCTAACCAACCTGGTATATACAGAACTGATTGGACAGATGGTAAAGACATGTTTAAAATAAATGTGTACTATGGACCAGGTGTCTCTATGCTTCATGCAAGAAATTCTGTCTTCTAGGGCTTTAGATTAAAAATCGTTGAAATGCACATGATTCTCCCTACCTACAAACGGAATACTTTTCTATATTTCAATGACAGGCTCATATGTAAGCAATTCACAAGTAGTAGTTTTGTAAAGAGGCATTCATCGTGGTTTCTAACTTACGATCTTTAGGAAAATTAAACATATTCAATCTAGGCCAGTTGTGTCCGGATCGGTTTAATGTTATTGTTATAAAATGCCTATGTATGTGAACGTAGCCTGGCATTTATATACGGGGCAATCAATACGGTATAGAGTTCGGTTACACTTACAGTACGTTAGTGTAGGTGAAATAGATATAGTCCTATAACTAATTATACAGCACGGATTTTGTGTATTATATATTCTCACTGTCAGTTCGATTTACTGTGCATGCGATTTTAGTGTCCAAACCAATGCCATATCATAACATATTTCTAAATTAGACGAGCTCTGTTAGTTTTATCTGCATTATCTACCTCTATAAATAGTACCTATGCCGAAAAATCGCGTTCAGATGTTCGAATATTTACAACACAGTATGTGGGCTAAACTGAATATCAACTCAGTAAGAGTACAGTTTATATTGTCTTTAGATATGGTAACGTGTTAACGCTTCTCTTTTTTTATTTTTATATAAAACAATGCTATGCAAGACTCCACTCAATTATTTGCGAAGATAAAAACAATTTATAAAACGTTTCGGCTTATCGTGGAAAGATACAAATATACAAAGACATAAAAGGAACAAAGTAAAACAATGCACGAGTAACAAATCCATAAAACTGTTAAAACTTTAAATAAAGACGGCCATTTTATATTGCATATATATACATGTACTGAGGCTGTCTGTTGTACTATTTACTTTTACATACAATGTAGGCCTTGTTACTCTGCAAAAGTAAGCTGGTATAAACATTTAAAACTATTAACATCAAATCCATACATTTTAACATACTGACTTTTGTATTGTATAAAGATATCTAGTGACTGTTAGCTGGTAATGTAGCCAAACAGGTTAACTAAAAACGAAAGTAGACAAATAAATATTAAAGTTTTACAAACGGTTGTTAAAGAAGCCACTAGTTACCATTCTTTAACTGATAAAATGAGTATATTGAAGTTAAGTATGACACAAAGTGAAATATTAAAATTATTTTACCTTAATAAATATACCCAATTACGTTTATACAAATTCCAACTCGTTCCTTCAAGATGGTCGCTATGTATCTCAAGTGCCAATAAACATTGACATATTTTGACAGGCAGGTAGCAGCCGATACTGTTACTATATATAGCCTTGTTGGATCAAAGAACCACAAACACTGTAGTGTTCGGTCATTGTTGACCTTAATTTTAATGCATTGCCTTCATGGTCTCTGAATGTAACACATGGTGTTGTTTTTCTAATTAGAAAGCAGTTCGTTGTCTCTGAATAACAACACTAAGAAATATCATTGTTGCAAGTCACTCGTTGTCGATTCAGGTGGGTGTCAAATGCCAAAATATCAAAGATAATTGTCTCTATTAATGGAAAGGTGTCATGTTTAATGGCTGATACAATTTAATGATTGTAATGAACTACTTTGTTGATAAAGGAATGAATTTTCTACAGTTGATGATAACTTCAGGTGTAAAAAGCGTCGTTAATTTATGTATCGCCTTATTCTCAATGGCCTATATCAAATGCATGTAAATGTTTTCAGGGTTACTGAATTCAGGTGCGATTTGTGCATAAACTTATTTTCTAATCAAAATATATGCGATTTGAGCACTACCTTTATTGTAAGACAGCTTAAATCGCGAAAAAAGTATCATTGAAAATGTTCATTGTTTCCAAATTTATAAATAAGCACGATGGTGAGATATCCAAAAAAAGATACCGACGTCAGCACGAACTACCTGGATGACGATATAACGCGATCTGAAACGTTGTCACGAGGTGTTCTTAGTTTGAAAATAGCTGTCTGTGCATCGTGGCTCAGATGGGAAATACCTGTTTGTAATGATGAGAAAGGATTTATGCTTCACTGTTCACACAAATCTAAAATATTAATGAACAGCATTTTGCAGGACCTTTCTATGTAAAAATGACTTTTTTTTAGCTTTTTGAGAAAGAAAATATTGGTCCAAGCTGTCGGATACCACCTTTAATAAACAAATGCAGGTATCAGTTAGTTGCCTGTGTTCCTGCTTTCTATGCATTGTATTAAATAGGGTTGTGCTATACAAGCTTTGTGCGGAATAGTTTTCTTTTTTAGTAATTGCCAGATAAAAAGATAGCTTATGACGATTTACTTCTATGTCAGAATATGACTGTTCAGCTTTTAGAATATGACTGCTCATAATGTTTCTGCTTAGCTATAATTTTGTGATTGTTCAGTCCTAATTATTTGGCTGTTCAGACCTCAGAATGTGACAATTCAATCCTCAGAAAGTGACTGCTCAACCCTAAGTATGTGACGATCAGTCCACAGTGTACCTTTGCTCAGTCCTCAGAATGTGACTGGTCAGTCCTCAGAATGTGACTCCTTATCCCTCAGAATGTGACTGCTTTGTCCTCAGAATGTGACTGCTCAGTCCTTAAAATATGATTGCTCAGAATGTAAATGCTCAGCTATCAGAATGTGACTGCTTAGCCATAATTAGGTGTTCTGTCCTAATTATGTGACAGTCCAGTCCTCATATAATGACTGCTTAGAATGTGACTGCTTAGCCATAATTAGGTGTTCAGTCCTAATTATGTGACAGTCCAGTCCTCATATAATGACTGCTCAGAATGTGACTGCTCAGCCTTTTTGCACATTGCAGCTGTATTTATGCCCCAGAACCCCAGTATTCAAAACCATAGAGCCTATACATATGTACACCATGCAACCATCAAACTGCTTATTAACACAACAGACACAGGATCTATTAATGTTGATTTCATACTCTTGCAAGTCTGTTTTTCATAAAGAAATCAAAATGGCCGACACGAAATATTTATGTACATTATTATTGTTACTGTAGGTGGATTTATTTGTGGCCGGATTAACCAGAACGCATTTACTTATGAGTCTTTTACCATTGATCCGGGTCTTATATTTTCTTTAAAATGCATTGCGCATAATACACTTTTATATTGCATGGTAAATAACCTCTATATAATCCGCCCATTCCTGCGTAGAAATGGCGTCGACAGGCAGGGAAAACGACAGCGCCTGCAATTAAACATGATGTTAGGTTACAATAAACTAAAACATCTGAAATTTCTAATCATACAATGACAATATTTGGGATTAAAATAGATTTTTCCTAAAGAATATCAAATGAATGCATCTGTAGCTATGAATTTGCTTCATGTTAGTAAGTTTAAACCTCTTTGGTTTATATTATTAAAGCTATTCCAAATTAGTCACTCTCGGATACCCACTCCCTGGGTAGAATTAGTATATAGATAATCTTTCTGTTAAGCAATTATGTCTAAATTAATTTCTAAACAAGCGTTGATATTAACTTTTTCACCGATATGCCTATGATTTTTGATCCCCACGAAAACAGTCGGGGTATGCCCGCTGCAATGGACTGAAGAGTCTGAAGTCCTAAAACAAACATTTCCTTTGCCACAAAACGGGCCTTAAATCATCAACCATAATAATATTTAGAAAATCATAATTTTAAAACTACTTGGTCACAATTGGTTAATGTTTCAATTTTATATTGTTTTGTGAAAAAGCAAAACGTTGTTCAACCACGCTGATAATGGGTAAAAATATTTATCTCTGATCACTAGATTACATGTAAACATGCGGTCATTCACAGTAGTGTGTTGTCTTTAGGTTGGGACAATTTATAGAAATACGACGCTTCCTAACAATCTTTTCAGTTGAATAAACAAGTATATCTCCAGAAGTGGGTTGAAGATATATACGTCATATGCATACGTCAGTCATAAATAAAACACCGATTAACACGCTTTTGATGCAATCGGAACTCCTCGGGTAATTCCGTCCTCGGGCCAATCATCCCTCGGATGTATCTGGTGCAATGATACTTACAGAAATCACGATCGTTGTGTTCGCCGGAAGTCGGAAGAAGAATATGCCTAAAATGTAATGTCATCGTTTGACAGCTGTGTGTCTGCTGCGCTAGTAAAATTAAAATTGGAGGATTTAAATTTGAATCAGAGACAAATTGAAGATTTACTGGCATCATACTGTAGTGATCTGTCTCCCGAGCTGCCATCTTCATTTTGACGCCTATCTCAAAAGTACCCCATATAGGGAAATGGCTGAGGTGATCCGACTACCTACATGCATCCGTGAGCTGATTCGTGAATTATCCGAGGGGTTCCGATTGGCTTTTTAGGGTGTTATATTGATCACGTGGTTCTATGGTTGATGAACCTACACAGTACAGTGATTAAGTCGCTTATGGTTAAGGTATTAATGTAAATATGAGACACAAACGATGTTTTTATTATGTGTATAGAAATGCACGATCACTTGATTTATTAACGATTTATACCTATAATTACATGTTCCCATGCATCCTTACAGAACTTTATATGGCGGTTGAGTCAATTTAAAGAATATTGATTTAGCAGATATTGCACTCCAGACAAGTTAAGGGATGGAAATACATATTTTAATATGTACACAAAGTTTCTATCGAATGAGCAACATACAATGTACACTACAATTTTTATTAAACTAAGATGTTTATATACAGTTAAAATCTTGCATTCTTTCAGGTCAAATTTATTTACATATTTTTATATTTATTTATTTTGTACTTACTTTGAAGCCTGAACATTAAACTTCAATATGATTCATTAAGTTTATCACAATTTTCTGTACTAGTCTCATTCACTTCTTAAATATGAAAGATTTCTGGAAGATGTTTAATTTTCATGTTAAAATGTTGTTATTTCAACATTTCTGACAACTGAGTGGTTTTAGTTCACCCTTCACTTTTCATTTGCAGTACTGTCGATAAATACAAACTGCTGTATTCTAGTATTTTTTTCTTGCATTTGAGGTGCGTTAAAGTCATTACAGCACACCATTGTTAATGCATCTTTGCTGATAATTTAAACTAGTATTGCAGATTTTTCAGTTAGCTCAATAAAAACATTGACACAATGTCCTATACCGTAATTTGTAAATGTTTTTATATAAATGACTGTTTAGTGGTAGATGTTCATGATAATTTACTGAATTGATTTAACAGTTGAGTTTTATCAAGAAAAGTAATCCGGACCAGAATAAACTGCTCTGTACACTGAGTTATCTCTCTTCTATAAGGCGGTGATTTACGCATGAAGTGTTCTGATTTTAGTTAATGTTTTTGTCTGTTAGAGTGAGAGAGGAGAGAGAGGGGAGAGGACAGGAGAGGAGAGGACAGGAGAGAACAGGAAAGAGAGAAAGAGAGAGGAGTGAGAGAGGAGAGAGAGGACTGACAGAGAGACAAGAGAGAAAGAAAGAAAGACAGAAATAAAGAAAGAAAAAAAGAAAAAGAAAGAAATAAAGAAAGAATGAAAGAAAGAATGAAAAGAAAGAAAGAAAGAAAGAAAGAAAGAAGAAAGACAGGACACTTCTACTCTTGTAGCTTACATATAATGTGTATCGTCATCTTTTTTTGAAGAAAATGTGCATTATTACAATTGGATCAATATTTCTATCTGTATGTTCATTAGGTTACCGTTCAGTCTAACACGCTTTATCTAGCATTGTCACATGCTGATGTTTTATATTGGTTTTATGTACACAGACAATAATTTGACAATAAGCTTTTACCTTCACATTTGTTATCTGTTCTACAATAGTTCTCCAGAATGAGGTAAGACAAAATCATTTGTGTTCAGTTACCTTGTTCGAATTCTGACGTTTAATGAAACAGATTTAAAAATGTTAGCCGTAAAAAACATGACATAAAGTAAAATAACGGCCTTTATTGCATAAATACGAAACATTTCCCTAAATTGTTATACAATAAGAGGCATTGTTGAATTGGTGTCGTCAAAAATCTACCAAATAAATACTTAGGCACTGATATAGCGAAAGGTACATTTTGCACTAAAATGCCTTAACAATCATTTAAGGTCCTGGGGAATATAATGAAAGTAACTACATTCCTATGAATAAGGAACTAAATAAGAAATAATTGTATTATATATTGAACATGATTAACTCGGTAAATAGCTCGTGGGCTTTTGTAGCAAATAAACTAACTCGAGTAATTAAAAGGCCTATAATTGAAAAGAAATAAAAGAGAAATAAGTAAAAGCCATCCGCTAATAACTCAAACAAGAAACACAGACAGTGTCATGATATATAGTATTGGCAACACATCTTTTATCATTGTTTTCCCCTGTCGACAGCAATATATATTTTATTATAATAACAACAACTTAAAATTCTATTTAAAATATAATCTTTACATATTATACCCTACAAGACATTACTATATGAAAGGCTAAACATTCATAATTGATATCAATGCTGATAGTATCTTCTATATCTATAGATGCAGAATTAGGTACAAATTAAAGATTGCCCCAAAATGTGTGAGTAATGTGTTCATATAAAAGTAATACACATGTAAATCATTAAATATATTTAGTCCCTAACTAAGCATATATTTCTGTGTCTAATTTGTTTTAGATTTAGTCTATTATGGTGACCAGCATGTGTGCAGCACATCTGGCCGTGTTTCAGCACTTTTGTAGACATAATTATTAAAGCGCAAGTGCCTAAATGTCTAAGTAGATACCGATTTTTCGTAAATTTTGCGAGATCTCTAAAATGGCGTCCTGTCTAACTGGCAACGGAAGTCTTCTAAGAGGTTAGCAGAAAGGTACATAGAATTAAGAAATTGAAGATCAGGTTTTCAGTTGTGTACCACAAAGCAAACGACGGACACTGCAGATATTCCTAAAGGTTACAGTGATAAGTTCTATCGAGATTACGATTATAAGGACGTGGTACAACAGAACCAGCAGCAGACGTAGTCGACAAATAAAATGTTGTTTTTGGAAAACCTATCTTGAATAGGCATGGTTTTGGAGCCTACTGTCGTACTGTATTAGAGATGTTCAGAAGGCATCTACTGCAAACTGGTAGAAGTAAATGCCCGTCTTCAGTTGAAAAAAGCTTAAAGTTATTAAAAGTTGTCAGGGGCTGTTTAGTTTGTCATGTGTTCAGGTCATGCACATGGTAGTAATAAACATGTTATTTTGGCCATGGAGGGCAGATCAGTGCTGGTACAATGTGGAAGATGTCATCATCCTTCTAGATACTGAGCATTTGAGTCAAACAGAACATTTAAGCGATTAAACCTTTAGCTGCTTAATGATTATAGTTTTACTACATGTTGAACCAGGGTTTTAACACAAACCTTGTTAATAGATGGTTATCGATTTTTCACCAAGGTGCGCGCGCACCTGTTTGTCCGCCATCTTTGTGGTAAGGTGAATCAACATATCAGTACCGTGAAAGCGCACTTTTTTTTAATTGGCCATTACGGGCAATGAAGACCATGATTAATTCTTGTAGTGTTGTGAACTGTCACAAAATATATAATCCGGATCAGAAATCTTTTTTTCTCATTACCAGCCGTCAGCACAAACCAAGGGAAAAGGACGAGAGAACTTTCGGACGTCAAACTTTCGCGCTTGAACAGAGCATTCATTGAAGCTTAGCGTTTTTAAGTGTTTTGGATTGCATTAAAAGTCGAAAGAAAATATGTCTGGGGAAGTATATTATAATGTTAATTGCTATGTTGTTGTTTATGTTATTGTTATTATTAAGATACAGATAATTAACAAACAATTAAGAAATATATTGCTTATATGTATGTGCCCCTCACGATGTTCGATGCACAAAATGTACCCCCAGATATTTGAATTTGACCCTTGAAAATTTTGACTGATGAGTCAATGACCATTGACGTTCAGCGTCTATAGAACGCCCTGTATTGGTTGTAATGTGGTATCCGACAGTTTGCTAATATTGTACCCATGTAACAACATATGTTACTTCTATTCTGGGAAATTTATACATAATGCTCGAATAAACTGTAGTTAAAGTGAAGACTGTTATTACACTAACTGTATTGTTCGACAGTGTGAATCTTAAAAATATCGCATTAAATGTCCATTATTTTTAAATAGGCACGTTGATGATTTCAGGTTATCTCAGATAGGAAAAACCCTTTATGTAATAATGACAGGCAATGTGTTATGCTTTACTTTTTACATGGCTGTAAGAACAAAGTTGGGCGGTAAATTCAACCCCCGGTATTTACCAGTGGTATTTACTGGTATTTACCTGCTGGAAAATACTCCCCAAAGTGGCAAATACTACTATGTTGTTTTTTTTACTTAAAATACTGCAGAAACCTTAATTAAGTTAACTTGGAATAATGTATAATCATATTGATAATTAAATTACTCAGATATTTTAATTAAAATTCTTTTTTAACCTAAAATACACGTGAGAAAGTAATGCTAATCCACCTGCACCTGGCCTTTGACACTTGGGAAGCAAATCGTTGTTGTTGTTGTTGGAACTGGGTGGTGGTCTTAATGTACCATTACCGTAATGTGCCAGGACTTAATGTACCATTTTTGGATCGAATGTACCATCTATAGTTTATATAGGGATTATGGTAGGCCTATTGTTCAGTGTGGATGACCCCATTGAAGGGTGTGAAAATCTCCCTGGGGCATTCTTTTGTGTATTTGTCAATTGATAAAACTGTTTGTTAATATGACAGGCTAGTTTTTAACCATTTATAAATCTGTTTGAAGAATAAACAACAAGTCTTGTATGGGTAATTAACAATTGACTGGATCAAATTACGAAAATATAGGTTTATAACCACTTACTTTAAAGAACAAACACAGGTATTTATGCATTTTATTTAAATAAAACTCATTAAAATTTCAGTACATACATATTTAAATATCATATACACAAACTTACAACATGTTTTAACTTTATCTGAACTAAAAACAATATATATAAACGTAAACAATAATTCCCTATATATTCTATATATGGTACATTCGATCCAAAAATGGTACATTAAGTCCTGGTACATTACGGTAATGGTACATTACGTCTGACAACCGTTGGAACTAGTTTAATAAGGGTCTACTCGCCCTGTTGAGGGCTTTTTCATGACCCCGCCATGTTGCCCATGCATGGCTTAAATGTGTATATTCCGAAAAATATCGCCTAAAGTGGGCCCTAATTAGGTACCTAGTTTATGTACCCATTTACTGGAAAGATGGTATAATTTTGGTAATTTTTTTGTCTTAAAGGGGATTGAGCATATTTTGAGTGAATTCCACCCCCTAATTCCTGGCTCTTTCCCCTGACACTAGGTTCTAATTGGTATTTGTTTATTTATTTTTCACCATAAGAAAGTTCCCTGTTTTCGGCTTACCTCTTCCCCTAACGAAATTGTGAAATAGTGGGGAAGGGGTGCACCTTTTTAGGGACCTGTGTAGCTAATAAGCTTTGGTATTTAAAGAGTAGGTGTGGTAGCTCGTTTAGACCCTAGTGTTTGTTTGGTTTTGATGTCTGGACGCCCGGGGCCCGACCGCCCACTAAACCATCTTTCTTGTCTTACATATGAAATGTATATGCCAAGAAAGAAGTCCCCGGCTGGTGGTATAAGATAATGCTCGCCTTTGTCTACTACTTAATTCTATTACTATTTATACAGGTATACAGTATATTCAGCGGCCATTATCTTATCGTTTTCCCTATTCTACCGCACACTCGATTCACGCTCTCAGGGTCTCATACATTCAATCACTCTTCCTACTACTTATTCTACTTACTCTACACTACGCATTTCTCTACTATATACAGTAGTGGAAGGGTTTTTTTTTTTTTTTTTTTTTTTTTTTTCCACTGCCCTACAAGTGCATAAAACATTTTGTTAGCGGGGGGGGGGGGGGGGGGTAGTTTTAAACATGTTATGTTACACACAAAGATAGTTATACTTATCTTACATTACCTGGACCAGCTGGAAGTGAGGGCTACGCTTGATTGAATCCTGGCCCACAGTTTGGTCATTCCACGAGGGTTTAGGTGGACACCGTCCGGCAGGAAGTGGTCTGCTTGATCTATCCCCTTAATTTTTATACACAGATTGCCAAATACTTTTCTCAGCTTACGGTTAACCTTTTCTCTGATTTTTTTATGTTGGTATTTGGCAATACCCTGACTACGCTTTAAATTAAGCCGGTCAGGGATTTGAGTCACTAGAACCCTCCTGATTCCCCACCCGTATATTATATCCAGGAAGCAAATCCATATGGTCTAGACTATTAAAACAACAAGTTTCAGACAAGGGGCTGTAAATAGCCAGGGGCAACATGGGCAAAAGTAAAATGTCATACATAACCTAGACAGTTTGTATAATTGGTACAAGAAAATGGTGTGTATTGGGTGTGGCATGAGCTAGAGTGTCAACTGTGTGGCTTCATCCCTGAGTAACGTTTTTAATTTCTCTTGTCATCACCATTCTATAACTTCACTCCACACCATTACCAAGCTAATATTCACCATAAAGCCAAAGGATCCAGTCCTGAATATAAAACAGCATTTTGCGGGATCTTTACAAGCAAAAATCATTTATTTGAATACATGAGAGAAAATTGTTTGGTCCAATCTGCCAGATACCAGCTCTAATAAAGTGTAAGAAACAAACTGTTCTCTGAACGAGCTGTTACAGCTAACTATTTAAAATGGTTTTGCTTTCACATTGACATCAATAAATAATAGCACATAGTGTTTTTATTTTTATTATTGTCCTACCTTTCAGCAAATTTAACAAATTTTCTGATTTGTTAAATTTGCTGAAAGGTAGGACAATTATATTAGAATAATAATTTCACAGAAAATTGAATTCAAGTTCCAGTACTTCTTTTAGAACCACACAATTTCTGAATTAAAAACAACACATTTTACGGTAACAAATATTTTATGACAGTAAATTCATCGATCAATAAACAGGAAAAGCAAAAGCAGTTAAGAAACAGATTGCTTAGGAAATTTGAGCATGTAATGGTATTCGATTACATACATGTATAATAATATGACAACCATAACATTGGTTTTAAGGAACTTAAAGCAATGAAAAAATAGTATAACATGATGTAAAGAATTGAAAACAGTACACATAATAAATGACCCTGTTTTAAAACCAAAGTTTAGCAGTGCCCTTGTCTAAGCAGTTGCTGGCTTGTAACTCCTCAGCCTCTCAGTGCATGAGTTCGAGTCCTGGTCGTGGTGGTTTACCAGCTAACCCGCAATGCGCAGTGGTTCTACCCTGGCACAAGTCTAGGATCTAGCTCCACCAATATTTAATCGGATGTCGCTGAAACACTAGATAGTTCACTAGGTCTGGATATGCAATGTCCGACTGCAAGTCATCAAGCAGTCGTCGAAGACGAGTACGGATCAAAACCGATCAAATTAATCTTCTTGAAGTCCTTTTCACGCACAATAGCTCCAGTGTATTAATATAGTCCTATTGCACTTTGTAACCATTACACACGACATCTTTCGCGAAATAATCGTCGAATTGTAGGGACCTAAGCAGACATTAGTAAACAATGGCTTTACCACAAATATGGCGGACCGCATTGCATGCTGGGAAATGTGTGACGTCATACGATAACCATCTATTGACCTAATGTGGAAGTTTTTCAGATTCAAGTGTGTGACCGACATATTTCGATGTTTTACCGCCTATTTCACTGACCTGATTCTGACTTTGTTTACTTGATGGTCTTTTGAGAGAAGAATATTTCCGACCATTTTAACAACAAAATAAAACAGAAGAACAAAAAATATTTTTCTTTAATTTATGATTATGACAACTAATCATTTTGAACGTTATAAATTATTATATTATTCAATGTATTGTTTATTGGTTTACTTTATTATTACAATTTTCAGTTTCTTTTTAATAAATATAATTAGAGTTGGGAATGTCTACTGTAATAATGACATTCACAAAATGGAAACTGATAATAAATTGTGGTGCACTCTCAACTCTGTTATATATTGTCAATTCGGTTACACATCGTCACCTCCGTTACTTTATATTCAAAGACGAAAATACACCAAACTAACACCTATTACGGCTAATCTAATCCACTGTTGTAAAATGACAACTGACTACAACTCATTGACACTATTACATCTTTTGCAGCGTGTCAACTTGTTACGTATTTTTTGGTTATCCTTTACTGTTTGTATTTATTTTAGATTTTGACAACAACTAACAGACAGATCATTACCAATTAGGATTTCGCTTTTTAGTAAAGCTTTGGATGGGTTGAAATATCGTGACAGTGTTTATTTCTGTTTAAATTATAACTGAACAATAACAAGTACATTTGTTTGTGTGTAAATTAACTTTTGTAACGGAGGTGGCATTTTGAAAGCTATACATACCTAGCATACAGTACTGAAAATCACGAAATTGACATTTTTCCCGTTTCCACTCCGTTTCGTTTCCATTTCAGTTGGAAGCGTTCGCCGCTCCGTTTCCATTCCGCTTCCGTTGCGTTTCCGTTTCGTTTTGTTCGTTCCCAGCGCTGCATTTCAAACGCTTCCAGCGTTTCTACCGTTTCTTCCGTTTCTTATCGTTTCTTCCGTTTCTATCGTTTCAAGCGTTCCATTTCGCTCCGTTGCGGTTTTGATTAAAAAATTTCGTTTAATAAATTTCTAAATGTAATGAACTTCCGATGTGTTTGCAAAATGACGAAAGAAGTAAACATTCTAGGGAAAGGAAAAAGTCTTCCGTCACATATAAAGGAATCGGCAGTGGATTGTTTGCGACGAGGATATTCAGTGTCAGCCATCTGGAGGGAAATTGCAGACAAAAAATAAATACCTTAAACAAACCAGCGCCTGCACATAATCCTCAAAATTAAGGGAGTGCAGTATTGAGAAGATGCCTATATAAAAGAACATCAGGATGGAAGGAATGCCAATCGACGAAAATCCACCCACAGACCCGTTACAAGGAAGCACACACGTCTTTAAGTGAACATAAATGCATACCTGCTACAGACGATATCTCTGTTATGCAAACACTGATCCTAAATAAACAAAAATAGTTCACGAACACAATTGCAACTCTGTCACAATTGTGTTGTCCAAACACGGAATCACCGAAGATAGTCAAATAAAGCACAAATTAAAATTACAGCTCTCTAAACCGTTTAAGAAGAAATATAACTTTTTGATCCAAACATAGAACGAAATTAATATTGTGGTAATTTCGTACGACTTAAATACCATCGAAGTTTTAATTGTTTAACGAGAAATTTCGCGTAAATTATTTTGATTGGATATAAGTTATTTTTACGAATTTGTCAATATGACGTTATTTAACAACTTAACCCAAAGACCTGACCTGTCTTCGCCAGACGTCATATCCCGGTATAAACAAACCAGAAATAACGTTCAAATATGGTCCACACGCACCCAGTATCCTAAAAAGTAACTTCTCTGTGACGTGTTTATCCGCAAAAAACAAACAAAACAAAAACAAACGTAATGGTGATACGATCTTAGAATTCGGACGATGACACACTCAATTTTTTAAAAACTTGTCCCCCGGACGTTTGCCGTTTAACGTCTCGCTGACAGTAACGTGTAATATCCAAGAATTTTAGGAAAGTATTACACAATACAGTCACACTTAATGTTAAAATGATTATCTCATACAAACATGAACACATGCTGTTTTGCCGAAAACAGGCACATACATAAAGTCGCATAAAACACACAACTTTCTAAGAAAACAAGTTTGCACATATTAGGGCCAATTAACGGCTGTTAATAACATTGTTCACGCACTTATAACATGAAGTCGCTAATTATATCAATGTGATTTTAATTTCTCCAAGGTTGTAACAAATAAATGCGGTGAACAAATAAATGCGGTGTAATTTCTTTCTGGCGGGGAGGGCTCTCTGGCTAACACTGCAACATCAAAGAAAATTCTGAGAAACAATCACCGGTCACTATCATTTGAAGTCGCCGAAAAGAAATATTTTTGTTTCAAATTGACCGACCCATTATTTCCCTCAATACTGTGTAACATGATACCGATCGATAATTGTTTCCTAGCTGCCATTTCGAAGATAGAGAGGGTGTGAACGTTGGGTACTGTTGAGAGATTAAAAAAAAATGATCAGTACACGTGAGCGGCTTGTGCTATGAAAAAATATGCAACGTTATTGACGATTTACCTTCGAGCCATAAATATAAGTTCTAAAGGAGTGTGAGAGTGGAGGGGAGAAACTGTACTATGTAGTAATATTTCAGACTGCGCATGTTTTTACTTATATAAATGTCCTTACAAACGTCTTTAGTCCATTGAATTATCATACACATTTTTATAAAAGGAATTATTTATATTTAATGTATGGATTAACTACAAAAGAATAGGCGAGCTATTGAAATAATACATTTGCAATAAACACGAGATAAAATATACATTAGACTGTGTTTCTTGATGTGTCGTCTCTTGATAACATTATTTACAAAAATAAACGACAAGTAATGTAGCATTTACTATAAGAAATCCCCACATCCACGTTTCCTCTTCCTTAACGAAAAATAGTGGGGTGGGGAAAGGGTGCACCATTGTGGGTACTGCTAAATATAGCGTTGGGTCCATTTATGAGCCAAAAAAAAGATATTGTAGACCTTAGTGTTTTGTCCTTTTTGTTGTCCTCGCGTAAGTCAATGCATATTGCTCTTTAAAAGGTGACGGTCATAAACCATACGACTGCCATATGGTGACATTTTCAAACACAGCTGCATAGCGGATGCATGTGTTCTTGCGAAGGGGAAAAGACGCCAAAACACGGTCACACTTCCTATCCACTAGACGAATAAGGTGTCATAAAACTGCCAATTAGCTTAATTAGTTGTGGTGTCCGCTCATGTCTTAAAATTAGGGATTCAATTAGAGTAGAACTTCATGATGGTATGAAAGGGACCCACGCACATGGAGAAACATAATATGAATTTACTAAACGATATATTTTAAATAAATACATTTCTATCTTTAAATAAGTACAAAAATTAAGTACCCTGTAGGGCCCACTTTAGACCACATTTTGGCATAGAACATTCACGCCATAAATGGGAAAATAAGCCGCAGCCAGACGTGTAGACCCTCATTCAAATAGTTGCAAGTCAAGTAAAGTCAAAAGTTGTATGCAGATTTTTAACGGGGTCCACGAATTCCGATTAATCATATATACATGTGTACGTAATAGCGCATTATGGGAACTATGCATTTAGAAATAGGAATTTCAATAGAAATTGACACCATTGTTCAAATTTACAGCATTGTTCATTATAAGATATATAACAATTAAGAATAGAAGCATGAGAAAATTTGCTTTACAAAGAAGCAAGATACATATCCATACCACTGTAACTAAGGTAATGATGATGCAAATGACGGTGATGCTGCTGCTGCTACTGCTGATAATGATAACGGTGATACCGATGCTGTTTATGATTATAATGTAAATGGTCAAAACGGTTACGGTGATGCTGATGCTTATGACGATTATGATGTAGATCGTGATGGCTGTAATGCTGCCGCTGATGATGATGATTAGTGGTGATGATACATGTAATATAGGATCATGATGATGATCATGTGTGATCAGGTGAATTTAATGGCGGTAGTGATATAAGTTTGTTTCATTTAACTGTCAATCGATGATTGTATACGTGCACTATTTGGCAATTTATGGTTATTCAGACGTTGAACTTTAGGATCATACTCTTCATTGGCTCTGCCGGGGAGGATGTAATTGGTCCTTGATTGGGTCACACCTTGCAATAATGCATAGCATTGTTTGTTTTATGTTTAGTTGTTTTATGTTTTATGTGTTATATGATATGTGTTACCCTCTTTTGGTTGACGTTTAATTTCATTAAGTAGCTTTATTTTGTATCATGCAACGCATTCTTTGTAAATGAAAAATACTTTAAACAAGTGTGTTCTCACAAAAAATAATAGGCGTAGTTGATCCGGGAATGGACCATGCAGATACAAAGTAATAAGTAATTAGCGAAAAGTCAAACTCGTGTAATGCTGCGACATTGCGCGCGCATACGCGTAATGTCAGCTGTGTACACACTATCTTCATATGCCAAAAAATGAAGAATAAAAATGTCGATCCAAGGCGGATGTTAAGTTATTCATTGGAATAAATTAAAACATCAGTTTCGACAGAAACTCAATTTTATAGTTAAATTGAGTGTTTTATCGTGCGGAGTGATTTTTAGTGCAGTTTCTGTTTTGACGATACACGATGACTATTTATTTATTTGTAGTTGTTTTTTGCTGAGTACATATAAAAGCGCGTTTATGTTGATAAATTGAAGCCAGTTATTGTGTTCGTTTAAATTTATTTCGTACAAAGAAACGGTTGGAATGTTACTATAAATAATCGGGTGACCTCGAAACGTTTGAAGCGGTAGTGAAAATAACTACCGTTACGAGCGTTCCGATTTTTGCTTTTCTACCGTTTCTAGCGTTCCAAGCGCTCCGGTTATAGCGTTTATACTGTTTACACCGTTTCAAGCGTTTCTATCGTTCCGTTGCATTTCCATTTCGATAGCATTACGTTTCCGTTTCAACAGGAAACGAAAAACGTTCCATTTCCATTTCCACTCCGTTTCGTTTGTCAATTTCATGATTTTCCGTACTGTAGCAAGTCAGGGTCCAATAGCAACAGAACAATACAAGCTATGTATGTAATATGATGCTTGAATCTATTAAAAGTATTGAAAAGCAAAACCTATGATTGTGATGTTTGTGTGCGTGTTACTACGCGTACGTTTGGTTCTGAAGTGATTCAGGTATATTTCAGTAACTTGTATTCTTGCCGATGTTAACCGCGTGCTAATGGTAATCATACTTCCTACTGGTAGCACGTTGACTGCATCAGAACAAAATACATAGCGTTACATCATATATATGTTCATTCAGATGAATGGTCAGACAGTACTAAATGTGTTTGAAACCTTTGAATTCTGAGCATTCTTCAAAATCCAAGTACCAAGGCCACAACAACAACAACTGCAATGAGTCGTTCATCGAAATTGAATGACATTATCTATGATTAAATAATAACATTTCATACACACAACGTGAGATGTTGGATTTTTATTTCAATATTTTGGGCGGAAGAGTGAGAAATACTAGTGAACGAAAACATCATTTTAATGTTCCACAGTGACATGATAGGGTTATGATCTTCACTCTGGGTCCTGGGAGGTATTTATTTAAATAAATTGAAATAAAGATTAAAGCGAAAATAGTATTTTGCATAAGGCGAAACATTTCAGGATACTTGTAAAACAAAACAGTTATTGTACAAGATTTAATCAACGTTTAAAAATATTACACTAACAAATTTATGTTAAACAAATACAGTAATGTGCACACAGTTTGTATTCTTTATAGTGTTTGCAATGCATTGTGTATGTTGAAGACCATTTTTAAATGACAATTTTCAGCAAGGGAAATAATCTCAACCATATTAAATTTCCAGAAGATAGACGTGTTGGAAAGTATTAGCTGTCTCATTTATATCGGTTTTACTTCTACAATACGTGTTTTGAATTATTCTTATTTTTGAATTTCGCATTATTTCGAAAAGTCATAAATTTCACTCTGTCTTGATGCCCTGTGTTAAAATAATACAACATCCAACGACATTTGTGATAATCTTATATATATTTCTCTCCTGAGAAGAAAGAAGAAAGGTTTGTCTGCTAGATTATGTCAAAAAATCATTAAAATCATAATGTACGAACGAGTCATTGTAATATTTTGTATATTCAAAAAACCAAAAATCGAAGACCAACGACAGGAGAGTCATATAACCTATATTAACCCTGGTTACATTCAGAGTTATACAACCTATATCAGCACTTGTTAGATTTAGAGTTATATAACCTATATCAACCCTTGCTACATTCAGAGCTATATAACCTACATAAACCCTTGCTACATTCAGAGTTATAAAAGCTATATCAACACTTGCTACATTCAGAGTTATATAACCTATATCAACCCTTGCTACATTAAGACTTATATAACCTATATCAACCCTTGCTACATTCAGAGCTATATAACCTACATAAACCCTTGCTACATTCAGAGTTATAAAAGCTATATCAACACTTGCTACATTAAGACTTATATAACCTATATCAACCCTTGCTACATTCAGAGCTATAAAACCTACATAAACCCTTGCTACATTCAGAGTTATAAAAGCTATATCAACACTTGCTACATTCAGACTTATATAACCTATATCAACCCTTGCTACATTCAGAGCTATATAACCTACATAAACCCTTGCTACATTCAGAGTTATAAAAGCTATATCAACACTTGCTACATTAAGACTTATATAACCTATATCAACCCTTGCTACATTCAGAGCTATATAACCTACATAAACCCTTGCTACATTCAGAGTTATAAAAGCTATATCAACACTTGCTACATTCAGACTTATATAACCTATATCAACCCTTGCTACATTCAGAGCTATATAACCTACATAAACCCTTGCTACATTCAGAGTTATAAAAGCTATATCAACACTTGCTACATTCAGACTTATATAACCTATATCAACCCTTGATACATTCAGAGCTATATAACCTACATAAACCCTTGCTACATTCAGAGTTATAAAAGCTATATCAACACTTGCTACATTAAGACTTATATAACCTATATCAACCCTTGCTACATTCAGAGCTATATAACCTACATAAACCCTTGCTACATTCAGAGTTATAAAAGCTATATCAACACTTGCTACATTCAGACTTATATAACCTATATCAACCCTTGCTACATTCAGAGATATATAACCTATATCAACCCTTGCTACATTTAGAGTTATATAACCTACATAAACCCTTGCTACATTCAGAGTTATAAAAGCTATATCAACACTTGCTACATTCAAAGTTATATAACCTATATCAACCCTTGCTACATTAAGACTTATATAACCTATATCAACCCTTGCTACATTCAAATATATATAACCTATATTAACCCTTGCTACATTCAGATATACATTTATTGACTATATCAACCCTTGTTACATTCAGATATTTATATTACCTATTTCAGCACTTGTTACATTCAGAGTTGTATAAACTATATCAACCTTTGTTATATTCAGATTTATATAACCAATATCAACCCTTGTTACACTCAGAGTTATATAACCTATATAAACCCTTGTAACATTCAGATATAAATAACCTATATTAACCCTTGTTACATTTAGATATATATAACCCATATTAACCCTTGTAACTTTCAGAGATATATTACATATATTAATCCTTGTTACATTCAGAGTTATATAACCTATATCAGCACTTGTTACATTCAGAGTTATATAACCTATATCAGCACTTGTTACCTTCAGAGATATTTAACGTATATTAAACATTGTTACATTCAGTTATACAACGTATATTACATTACATACATCATAAACGAATATCGAACTTCTTTTTTAAACTGTAAATAAAAGCTGGCTCTTTAAAGCTGTTGTTCTCATGAAGTAAACTGATTTTGTTTTATTAAAAACAGGAGAAAACTGCTTAATTTAATTCATCTTGATCTGATATACATGGAACGTTTCTTAATATTTAAAGAATAAAAAAGATTGTTTAACAGAAAAGCCCAAATATCTGTTGAGTAATAAATACTGCTATAAAAATAAACGCTGGAAAACAACAAAAATACATGAAATAACTCATCCATTATACAACATCATAAATAGTCGTTTTATAAAGATGATGCGTTTTGTCTAGATTATCTTCATAAGGCGACTGTACCATCTCCTAGACGGCGACTGAAGTCGGAACATCGCTTAATCTGGATGAGATATTGGAGAAGAAATAATACAGGCATACGTTATGCTTATTCAATCAGATGTTATTGTTTAATACACCAAATTGTCCATAACTCTTCACTGTCCATAACTCTACACTGTATAACACATGTTTAAATCTGGTTTTACTCTTCAAATTTCAATATTCGCGTAAATCTCATAATACTATGCTAGTTTTCTTAACGAAACTAAAAAGTACGATATAAACTGAAAAAAGCAGAAAAACCCCCCACAAAAAACAACAACAGCAGAAGACGCATGAGTGAAAACAATGCACAAGGGCTACTCCTGAAAACGTTGAGTGGTAATGACGTCATAGATAGTTTTATATTTAAGACTGTATATGTCTTTATTCTCAGTATTGCTCTTTCCACGTGATTTCTGAAAGCAATTATTCTCCTAGACTTTTTGACTTCTAAGTTCAGAAATTTAATTAAGTCCGTTAATGTATTTTAAAACGTCTCACTCACAATAAATTTTAATGAAAGAAATACTTTAAGCTTAGTAATCACTTTTTATAAGTTGAAAATATATTTAATGTGATTTTTATGTTTCAGAAATTTCATCTTCATACGATTTTAATACATAATTAAGGAAGGAACTTAAATATAGAAATATGCTGTTTTACCACGAAAAATGCAATGTTGAAGTCATATTGGTCATACAACGAAGGTAGATTATTTAAATGTATATGTTGATATACAAACGGTAAGCAGCTAAGTGTACAGTCACCATGTATGTGTTCGATAGGAGTCTCCGAGTGAGTTCTATTTCCATCACGATCAAAGTTGTCTATGCAGTCAATACTGGGCGAGTACAAAGCTCAATCCAGCAATTAGATCAAAAGTTGAATGTGAATTTTTGGCAAAGATAAACTTCACACCTCCCACCGTAACCTTGCTTTGTCATTTCTGCCACACCTGGCAAGACCACGATCGATAGTAGTACATACACTGTACGTGTGACCAGCTATGAGTGTAATACCATGATCTCCATTGTCCTGTAGCACTTTTACTGGAACAAGGTCTTTACCTGATGAGGAAAGTGTACTACTGCATTGAACTAAATCATGACCGCCTTCACTTATGTTCAGTTTCACTGCACCTGAGCCTGGACATAGCAGTACGTATAGCAATCGGATAGTTTGATCAATTGTCACATCAATGGCGTCAGGCTTTCCCGAAGGTAAAGCGTATTTTAGTCCAGATATTTTTTTGAACCGGTGCACCACAAATTCTTGGCTGCCTTTGACAGATTGCGTTGCCAATGAGTGTTGTCGCAGAACATCAAAGTTGCCGAACTCTTCTACCTCTGTCAGAATCTTGTTCAAACATCTGTTTAGAACAAATTTTAATTCATCGACACCATTTCCTTTTCCCGCTTTATTCAACTGTATTTCTATACTTTTTGTGTCTGCTTGAACAGTTTTCATAGCGATGAACAGCTCTTGTTCATTTCCGTATACAGTGCACTGTCGTAACAGTTCTTTACCAGCTGCCAATGAAGAAGACAGTTCCCTGTGTTTTGACAGCAATGCTTGCATGTTCTCTAAATTGGTGTCTCTGATTTTATTTGCCTCTTCAATTTTATCTTCGACAAGTTTTTCTATGAAAGCCTTTAAGTGACTTTCAGCCTCCTTAATATTAGCAATGGCCACATCATGCTGATTGTTAGCAAGATCAATGTTGCTTAGAATGTTTTCCATATTTTTCTCCAATCTTTGTTCCAGCTGCAGCAAGCCATTCTCAAGTGTTTTAAACTCTACCGTTTCCTTCACACGTATACCTAATAGACTCACTATATTGTCACATTTTCGATGTTTGTCAACAAAACAATTGCTGCACCCTAGCTCTTTGTGATCCTCACAGAAGTACTTCAGCTGCTCTCCTTTGTGTGTGTTACACTTCGTCTCAACTTGATTTAATTGCTTTCGAGCTTTTCTATCATCCAGTGCTTTAAGTTGGTGGTTGCGCATTGTCTTAAGCCTACCGTGGCTCTGATAACAGTCTGTACAAAACAGTTCATCACATATATCGCACCAGCCATCTGCAGGCTTCTCAATGTCCCCAGCAAGACAAGGTTCGCAGAAATGTTTGTCCACTTCATATTTTCCCTGCTCGGTGTCTGTTTTCCGCAGTTGTCCATGGACCTCATCAGCCATTGTTACTACAATAGAAGATTTATGGCTGCCTGCAAATGTTAACAGTTTCAGATTGATTAAAGGGGAAAATCTTTATTGTAAGAGTGGTCGGGTAAATTCTTCGTCCGACCGGGACAGTGTTTTTTTTTCAATTTAACAAGGCTGATTGAATTTGCATGCACGCATGTATGCCTAAGATGACACATGGATAAAAAATTTCTGTTTTGAAAAACAACCTGTTTCGCCTAAAAATGCACAGTTTAAAAATCAACAACACGTGCTGAACTTTATCAGAGCTTTTTAGAGATTTATCAGATTGTAGAAGGCCATGTGTAGACCTCAGCCTGCCTTATACAGAACGCTGATTGGACAGATGGTAAAGACCGATGTTTAATACGGACTAGGTGTCTCTATGCTTCATGCAAGTACATGTAGTTTTATCTTACACCCTACGTACAAATCCTTTTCAATGTTTTAATGAAAATCTCATATCTAAGAAATTCACCAGTAGTAGTTTGGTAAAAACGTATTCATTGTGGTTTCTAACTTATGATTTTTTGGAAATTAAAAACATCAAATCTATGCCAGTTGTGTCCGGATCGGTTAAATTTTGTTGTTATAATATGCCTATGTATGTTAACCTGGCATATATAAACGAGGAAATACGGTAAAGAGTTCGGTTACACTTACAACACGCTAGTTTGTAGGTGAAATATATATATAGTCCTATTTATTGTTTATCAATATATAATTTATTCTACAGCTATACAGCTCTCAGATTTTGTGTAGGCCTATTATGCATTTTCATCGTTTGGTCGATCGACTGTGTATGCGAATTTGTATCCAAACCAATGCCATGGCAGAAATATTTATAACATAAACGAGCTCTATTATCTACCTCTAAAAATAGTACTTATGCCGAGGTCGCGTTCAGACGTTCGAATATTTACAACACAGTACGTGGACTAAACTGAATATCAACTCAGTAAGAGTACAGTTTATATTGCCTTTAGATAAGGTAACGTGTTAACGTTGCTCTTTTTTATGTAATACAATGCGACGCAAGACTCGACTCAGTCATTCACGAACAATGTTGTTACTCTGCAAAAGTAAGCTGGTAAATACATTTAAAAGTATTAACATCAAATCCATACATTTTAACATACTTGCTGTTGTATTGTATAAAGATATCTAGTGACAGTGAGCTGATAATGTAGCCAAACAGCTTAACTCAAAAACGAAAGTAGACAAATAAGTATTAAAGTTTTACAAACGGTTGTTAAAAAAACCACTAGCTACCATTCTTTAATTGATAAAATGAGTATAATGAAGTTTAGTACGGCAAAAAGTGAAATATTAAAATTATTTTACCTTAATTAATGTACCAAATTACGTATATATTAAATCCAACTCGTTCCTTCAAGATGGCTGCTATGTTTATCTAAAGTGCCAATAAACATTGACATATTTTGACAGGCAGGTAGCTGCCGATACTGGTAATATATATAGCCTTGTTGGATCAAAGCACAACACACACTGTAGTGTTTGGTCCTTGTTGACCTTAATTATAATGCAATGTCTTCATGGTCTCTGAGTGTAGCACATGTGTTTCCTTTTCTAATTAAAAAGCAGTTCGGCGTTATAATTGTCTGTATTAAGGGACAAGTGTCACGTTTAATGGAAGATGCAATGTAATGATTGCAATGGACTACTTTGTTGATAAAAGAATGAATTTCATACAAATGATGATAACTTCAGGTGTAAAAACGTCGTTAATTTACGGTATTTTTCTCAATCATAAACCGATAAGATTGTCATCATGCATGACTATGTATATGTTGAATTAAAGGTGGTATCCGCCAGGTATCAAAGGCATGTAAATGTTTTCAAGGTTACTGGGAATCCAGGCACGATTTGTGCATATACTTATTTTCTAATCAAAATATATGTGACTTGAGCACTATCTTTAATGTAAGACAGTACGAATCGCGAAAAAAATATCACTAAAATGTTCATTCTTTCCAAATTTATAAATAAGCACGATAGTGGTATATCCTAAAACAGATAACGACATCAGCGCGAACTACCTGGATGACGATGTAACGCGATCTGAAAAGTTAGTTGTCACGAGGTGTTCTTAGTTTGTAAAAACTGTCTGCGCAGCGTGGTTCAGATGGGAAATACCTGTTCGTAATGATGACAAAGGATTTATGCTTCACTGTTCACACAAATCGAGAGTATCAATGAACAGGACATTTCCATTTAAAAACTACTTATTTAGCTATTTAAGAAAAAAATATTGGTTCGTGCTGTCGGATACCACTTTTAAAAAACAAATGTAGGTAGATATTAGTTAGTTGCTTGTGTTCCTGCTTCCTCGCAATGCTTTTGCTAGGTCCTCAAAATGCTTTTGCTCAGTCCTCAGAATGCTATTGCTCAGTCCTCAGAATGCTTTTGCTCAGTCCTCAGAATGCTATTGCTCAGTCCTCAAAATGCATTTGCTCAGTCCTCAGAATGCTATTGCTCAGTCCTCAGAATGCTTTTGCTCAGTCCTCAGAATGCATTTGCTCAGTCCTCAGAATGCTATTGCTCAGTCCTCACAATGCTATTGCTCAGTCCTCAGAATGCTTTTGCTCAGTCCTCAGAATGCATTTGCTCAGTCCTCAGAATGCTATTGCTCAGTCCTCAGAATGCTATTGCTCAGTCTTCAGAATGCTTTTGTTCAGTCCTCAGAACGTGACTGCTCAGTCCTCCGCCCCCAGAACGGAATTGCTCAGCCATACGAATGTGACTGAACAGCTCTAAGAATGGCGATGCATAAGCCTAAGAAATGTGGAAGCTCGGCCCTCAGAATTCCTAGCGTTATAATGTGACTGCCCAGCCCTCAGTATGCCATTGCTCAGTGCTCTGAACGTGACTGCTCAGTCCTCAGAACGTGACTGCTCAGCCCTCAGAATGCTGTTGCTCAGTCCTCATAAAGATGTTACTCAGTCCTCACAATGTAACTGCTCAGTCCTTAATATGCCATTGCTCACTCCTCAGAATATGGCTGCTCGCTAATTCGGCCCTCATAACGTGAATGCTTAGCCCTCAGAATGTGACTGTTCAGACCTAAGAATATGAATACTCAGAATGTAACTGCTCAGCTATAAGAAAGTGACCGCTAAGCAATAATTATGTGACTGTTCTGTCTTCTGATGCTTAAGATTCAAGTTGATTTCATACTCCTGCAAGTCTGTTTTTCATAAAGACATCAAAATGGTCGACACGTACGAAATATTTATGTACATTATTATTATTACTGTAGGTGGATTTTTTGTGTGGCCGGATTAACCAGAACTCATTTACTTATGAGGGTCTTACCATGGATCCGGGTCTTATATTTTCTTTAAAATGTATTGCTCCGCATAATACACTTTAATCGGAACTCCTCGAGTAATTCCGTCCTCGGGACAATCATCCCTCGGATGTATCTGGTGCAATAATACTTACTGAAATCACGATCGTTTTGTTCGCCGGAAGTCGGAAGAATATTCTTAAAAAGTAGTTCGCACAAACCATAAACAATGACGTCGTTTGACAGCTGTGTCTTAGCTGCGCCGGGTAAATTAAACTGGATAATTTAAACTTGAAGCCGCCACAAAGTAAAATTTTACAGGCATCGTACTTTAGTGAGCTGTCACCCGATCTGCCATATTTTTTTGTCATCTGTCTCAAAAGAAGTCCATTTAAATAAATGGCCGAGGTAATCCGACTACCTACATACATCCGAGAGATTATTCGTGAATTATCCGAGGTGTTTCGATTGAATACACTTTTATATTGCATGGTAAATACATGTAACCTCTATATAATCCGCCCATTCTTGTGCAAAAATGGCGTCGAGAAGCAGGGAAAACGACAGCGCCTGCAGTTAAATATGATGTTAGTTTACAATAAACTTAAACATCTGACATTTCTAATCATAAAATGACATTATGTTGAATTTGCTTTTTCTAAAGAATATCAAATGAACGCATCTGTAGTCCTGAATTTGCTATATATTAGTAAGTTTACCGCTTTTTGGTTGATATTGTCAAAGTTATTCCAAATTAGTCACTCTCGGATAACCACTTCCTGGGTAGAATAAGCATACAGATTACCTTTCTGTTTAGCAATTATGTCTTAATTAATTTCTAAACTAGCGTTGATATTAACTTTGTACTGATATGTGCATGGTAGTTTTGGATCTTCAGGAAAACAGTCTGGGCATAACCACTGCAATGGACGAAGAGTCTGCAGTCCATAAACAAACATTTTCTTTGCCACAAAAGGGCCTTAAACCATCAACCATGATAACGTTACTGACGCTGTAATTTAAATACATGCGAAGTATGGACCACGTGGTTCTATGTGTGATGTACCTACGCAATACAGTGACCAAGTCACTTATGGTTAAGGTATTAAGATAAAATATGAGACACAAACGTTTTTTGATCATGTTTATACAGATACACACTCACTTGATTTATTAACGATTTATACCTATACTTACAGGTTCACATGCATTCAAACAGAACTTTGTGTGGCAATGAGTCAATTTGTAGAATATTGATTTAGCAAATATTGCACTCAAAACATGTTTAGGGATAGAAATACATATTGAACCCCCCCCCACCCCCCCCCCCTCCGCCACCAGCACACCTTCTAGATCCGCGTCTATATTTATGGCAGATGCTTCCGTTAGCTCAACAAAAACACATTTGTCATATACAGTAACTTCCACGTGTTTTTATATAAATGACACTGTCTAGTGGTAGATGTTCAGGATAAATTACTGATTTTTTTTGTACCAAGGTAAATATTCCTGACCAGAGTAAACTGCTCTGTAAACTGAGTTGTCTCTCTTCTATAAGGCGGTGTTCTACGCATGAAGTGTTCTGATTTTAGTTAATGTTTTTGTCTGTTAAAGCAGGCGCGTTTCTGCCATTACGCACTTTATGCACGTGCGTAACCTCCGTTCGAAAAATCGAAAATCTAAAGTACCAAAAACACTTAGAAAGTCGATGCCGGACCCGGGTTAGGAATAATATATTTTATTTGCGTAGTTTCTATGTTATAAAATCTTATTACCACACCAATAAAGTTGAAAAGGTTTAAAATGATTTAACTTATAGCCTACACGTCAGGATTTTAGTCGTTCATATTTTTCGTCAAGTTCTTCGCATGTCCGCATTTTACATGTTATTCATTAGAAAATGAACTGGATGTATTCAAAAACTGGATATATTCAAAAGTATTACCGCAAAGGTTATTTCCCTTTGCAATTGTGCGTAACTTCAAAAACCGCCCAGATACGCGCCTATGTTAGAGTGAGAGAGGAGAATGAGAGAGAGAGAGAGAGCGAGAGAGAGGGGGGAGAGAGAGGGGAAAGAGAGGAGTGAGAGAGACGAGAGAGAAAAAAAGAGGGGGTGAGACAGAGAATACTTCTACTCTTGTAACATATATAATGTGTATCGTCATATTTGTTTGAAGAAAAGTGCATTATAATAATTGGATCAATATTTCTATCTGTATATACATAAGGTTTCTTTTCAGTCTTACACGCTTTATCTAGCATTGTCACATGCTGATGTTTTATATTGGTTTTTTGTACACAGACAATAATTTAATAATAAGCTTTTACCTACACATGTGTTATCTGTTCTACAATACTTCTCCAGAATTAGGTAAGACAAAATCATTTGTGTTCAGTTACCTTGTTTGAATTCTGACGTTTAATGAAACAGAATTTTAAATGTTAGCCGTAAAAAACATGACATAAAGTATAATAACGGCCTTTATTGCATAAATACGACATATTTCTCTAAATTGTTATACAATAAGAGGCATTGTTGAAAATGGTGTCGTCGAAAATCTACCAAATAAATTCTTAGGCACTGGAATATCGAATTATACACCAAAACGTATGCATTAACAATCATATAAGTTCGGAGGGAATATAATGAAAGTAACTACATTGCTATAAATAAGGAACTAAATAAGACATAGCTGTAGTATTTATTGGGCATGAACAACTCGGTAAATAGCTCGCGTGCTTATGTAGCAAACAAATATCCGTTTCAATTTACACAAAATTACAGCCTATTGTTGAGCATAGAAGGGTCCTACAAACACACATCACCTGAATACAAGAACAACATACTGATGTGATTTTTATAACTACAATGAAGCTTAAATATACACATACATTTATTATTTCAGTGTTTTATAATTATATCCATGGACTGAGGTCTGAGAACTTTTAATATTGATACAGTCTAATTTTGTCAATATAACAAGCTAACATGTAATATTTGATAATAACTTGAAGCAACCAATCAACAATACAATTAAAATTATCATCTATATTGATGAGACCAGAATTTGAAAGAGTTAATCTTACAGCTTATTGCGAAAACGAAAGTAGAACAATAAGAGATTTAATTTCCCTTTAAGTCAGTGTGTATGATTTGTAACTCCAGTAAGCACAATTTATTGTGAAATTCAATTTATATTAAATAGTTAATCCAACACAAAGATACCGAGGTACAACATGCAAATTTGAAGTTTATAAACAGTCTATATTAACCTATAATGGTTGTATACCTAACCTTGTTAGTCCCGGACTTTTGAAAGAAGTCCCCTTACTTGCATTAGTATACTGGTGTTTTGTTCAACCAAAAGTGCCACGAGAACACGAGTATTAAGCTTTAATAAGAAACATAAATAATGACGTATAACACAAATTGTTACCTTCAATATGGCTGCCATGTATGTCCTTGGGGACATAAACTTGTTTTCTCACTCAGTACTCTTACCATACAAGAAAAGCGTTGATGCGAAGCATCAAAGGCGACGCAAACGATTAAAACAAATTTAAAAGAAATTGTGACATACATCGTTTAAACTTAAATAAAGGTGGTATCCTGCAGTTTTCTTTATATAAATACATGTTGATAAATAAATAAAAAAAAAATAAAACAAAATGAAAAATAGAACTCCATGTCATGTATTATGACCGTTTTTTACCATGGTTATGGAAGTCCTCAACACAAACTTTTCCCATGTGCTAATTTCAGTGAGAATTTCATATAAACAATTATACAGCACTGTTATTCCCATGCATGCACGTTAACATTTTCAAGTATTTATTTCATTTTTACTGAATACAAAACGTTTAGTCAGAAAATACAAATTGCACATTTCTTGTTTTAAAACGTACATCTTTGAGTATTGTGCTTTTATATCTGTTTGAGGCTTGTCGTACCACGTGTAAAGTGTTGTGTGCTAATTAAAGCCAGTGAGGTTATCAGGCCGATGTCACACAACGCACTGGCAGTACGGGACAAGCACATGACGATGTTGTTTTTTTTATTTTGAGTGAAACACCACCTATTTCATACATATGATTAAAAGTCAAGAAAAATTAGGAAATTTCACGATTGTACGCCGTCCTGGCATTACGTTTATTGACAAAAAATATTAGGTCATGCTTAAGCTTAAAGTTATATCAACGCTGGCGTGGGGCAAATAACAGGTGTCTCTTGACGTCGTCACGACGTAATTCTTTAAATAAAGCGTTCTATTGTGAATTCATTTTAGGGATGCCACGGGAATATGCTTTTGCGTCAATACAGCCTGAACTCGTTTTCAAGCGACAGGGATAAGTGCCAGATTATTATTCTATGTCTACGTGACATAAATAAGACGCCACAACACGGCTCAGGTAGCATAAAAACGGCAAGAATAAACACTGAAACGACTTCTATTCCACCTTCGACGAGAAATGCCGTTCAGTTCAGAAGAAAAGGAAAATAAACAAAACTAATAACAAAGAAAGAAAATAGATTTTATGTTACGCGCGGTAGAAATTTGCGCATATGTTTAATAACGTCTGAAGTTGCTGTTGTTGTTTGTTTGTTTTCAGTACATATGTCCACCATCACGTTAAAGGTGGTATCCGGCACTTTCCCTATATCAAATACATGTAACAATATCTTACCCTTGCTTTTGTGAAAATGTGACATGATGTCTAAATAAACTCGTACTTCAGCCTAAGTAAAGACAATTTTGAATACTACTTCAATTGTTGGACAATACAAATCATGAAATAAACCCGCTCTAAATACGAGTTTCTTCAAAGTCTAAATTTCTAATTCTAAAAAAAATCTTCAAAAGTACAATTGGGATTTCTGCTAAAAATAGATACTGACGTCATGGTAGATTGGCCGGATGATGATCTAAAGTGATTCAAAAGTAAGAGGTAACGTGGTTTTCTTAGATTAAAAATAGCTATCTATGTCGCGTGGCTCAGATAGAAAATACCATTTTGCAATGATGAATATGGATTGATGATTTGCTGTTCACACAGATCTTGGGCATCAATGAACAGCATTTTTCAGGATATTTTCAGGTAACAATGACTTATTTGGTTATAATTGGTTCAAACTGTCGGATACCACCTTTAAGATACATTTCCTCCCTCATATCCCACCAGCTATTTGAAGTCATGCATATATTGCTGTATTAATATGCAGGGAGTATATAATCAACATAGATTAGAGTTTATAATGACATGAGATTTTGCAAATAAGAGGCGCATCCGTCAATACACACATACATAATGTATACTATGGTAGCATTTAATTTTGCTGGCATGAAATTTCGCGCAATTGCAGAAAAAAGACTGTTTCGCGCGGACGTAAAGTCGCGAACATAATAAAAAACAAACATCATTACTATCGATTATTGACTGACCTGTAATCAATATGTATTCGATATATTTGAACACTCCAGCAAATCAACTGTGAACAATTCTCCCAATTTCTCCCGGTACACTCGCTTACTGTGACGTAGATCAAAAGAAATCGTAGGGAGTGCCGAAACTGACCGCTGGGATGTTGAAACGTGCTAATTTCACTGGTCCCAATTTCACTGTCACACATTTCATAGCTCTTGGCAAACTGAAACAATAGACCAACGAATATTAACACAGTAATTGGATGTGTTTCCAATTCTTAAAAGGGCAAGCTTTATACATAATAATGAACAGAAAAGACTCAGGTCTACAGCAAATGATATTTTGTTTTTATTCATATGAAATACTTTTTTTTTATCAAAAAGCGATACGGGCAATTAAATACAAAGTGTAGGTTCATTCGGACATAAGCACGTTTCGGATACGTATGTGGAACTATATGGTTAAATATTAGCTTAGGATTAAAATTCGATACCACAGTAATACACATCATTAGCCTCAAGTATCGTATTTACCTACCTTATTACGTTGTTAATCGAGTCCGTAGCAACTCAATGCAACGTGTTGATGTAGTCTTTACAAATTTATGTTTAGTCTTAATTTATCATTTTAGTAAACCGAAAAAAAACCGGATATATCCATAGAATAGCATTGTGAAGATATCAATAAATCCAAGGAGTTCACTTTTTATCGCATGAAAAGCGCTTACCCACTGTGACACTGAGTGGCTGACGGGCTTAGCCGGCTCAATCGGAACACTTCGGATAATTCACGAATCATCTTTCGGATGTATGTAGGTAGTCGGATTACCTCGGCCACTTCCCAAAGAGGGACTTCTTTTGTGACAGACGTCAAAACAAAGATGGCAGCTCGGATGAAAGTTCACTAGAGTACGATGCCTGTAAATGTCCACTTTGTAGCTGTTTCAAATTTAAATCAGTCAAGTTTATTTACACGGCGCAGCAAAAACATAGCTATCAAACGACTTCAGTGTTTATGTTTCGTGCGAACTACATTTGAAGCATATTCTTCCGACTTCCGGCGAACAAAACGATCGTGTTTTCTTTAAGTATCATTGCACCAGATACATCCGAGGGATGGTTGTCCCGAGGACGGAATTACCCGAAGAGTTCCGATTGTTAGCCGGCTGTCTCTCAGCAAGACCGAAGCTCTTCGAGTGTCAGTGCAGATTACCCGGAAGTAACAAGATATTGTTATCTTGACCAGGGAGAAGGCAGGCAGGTAGACCTCGTAGGTTTGCAGCCAGATAGAAGGACGGTAGGCAGATAGGTTGGCAGGTAAACAAAAAGGTAGGCAGGCAGGTAAACAGAAAGGTTGGCATGAATACAGAAAGGTAGGAAGGCATATAGATAGAAGGGTAGGCAGGCAGGTAGACAGACAGGTGGGTATATAGTGTTATGTACAATATTACACCAGTGTTTAAGGTTACGCTAGTCAGGTAAAGCGTTGTTTACCGTTGTGATTTTGATGACGTAGCATTCGCGTAACTGCTAGAAGAAAAGCATCATGCTAGAAAGTTCAATTGTTTATTTTTTAATAGGTTTTCGCGAATGTTGTGGGTACGTGAATGTTCTGGAAATTCTTTGGGTATATATAAGGGCGTGTTTGCCGAATTGAAGTTAAGTTTGGAAGTTTGGAATTTTGAATAAAAAGTTTGCTTTAGAGATTGGACATATAATTTGGAAATACTTGCAGCTTCTATTTTAAATCTGTCTGTGTTGGAACTAACGTGGACTTACTATATTCTACAGTGACATTAAAGTGTTGAATTTGGATTATGTAATTAACACTCCTGTATTGTTCTACCTTTGGATTATTTCAACTGTGCTTATCTACGAGAACATTCTACCGAAACTCTTCAGGATTATTCGACGCTGGATTATTTGTTGCATTGTTAAAGGGACACCTCCTAAAGGACAAACTGTAAACTAATATTTATTTTGCCTTCTGAAATTTGTTTTATTTAATTATTATTGTTTTATTACGCCATATTTTTAATTGTTTTTTTAAATAAAACATTATTGTACTAGTTTGTTGCTGGCTTGTTCTTTATGTTACACCATTTCGTCGTTTAGTAAACGTGCCACTTTATAAACAAACTTATATAGCGCGACTGGTCGTAACAATAGGTATATAAACAGCCAGGTAGGTAGACAGAAAGGTAGGACGGCAGGCAGACAAAATATGTAGACAGTCAGATAGACAGACAGGCGGGTATACAGGTGTGTAGACATACAGGCAGGTAGAGATAAAAACAGACAGGTAGACATGTTGGCAGCAACAGATAAGCGGGCATGCAGCCAGACAGAAAGGCAGGCAGGCAGGTTGGTTGGCAGGTTAACAGAAAGGTAGGCAGGCAGAAATGTAGGCAGGAAGGTAGGTGGAAGGGTAGACAGACAGGAAGGCAGACCGATGGGTATACAGATGTGTAGACAGACAGGCAAGTCGACAGAAAGGTAGACAGGCAAGTAGAAAAAAGGTTAGGCAGTCAGGACGACAGACTGGCGGTTGGTATACAGTGTGTTGACAGACAGGCAGGAAGATATAAAGGCAGACAGGTAGACAGATAGGCGTGCATGCAGTCAAACAGAAAGGTAGGCAGGCAGGTAGACAGACAGATGGGTAGGCAGGTAGATAGAAAGGTAGGCAGGTAGACAAAAGAGGAGGCAGGTAAACATATATGCACGTTGGCAGGTAGATAGAAGAGTAGGCAGGTGAACCGATAACCTGGTAGACAGGCAGGTAGGTGGGCAAGTAGACAATAAGGTAAACAAATAGGTACGCATGCAGGTGGACAGATAGACAGAATGCAGGCAGACAGGTAAACAGAAACTTGGGTGTTACACAGGCTAGGCGACAGACGGTCAAGTAAATATCAGACAGGCAGGCAGGCAGGCAGACAATAAGCAGGCAGGTAAACCGACGGGTAGGCAGGTAGACGGATAGGAAGGCAGGGAGACTAGTTGCCAATGAGACAGGCAGCAACAAGCAGGCAGGCAAGCAGGCCGACCAAAAAAAGTAGACAAGAAATAGAAAAACAAAAGTACTGATAAACATGCAAGCTAACAAGCAGACATAGAAACGGACAAACATGCATGCTAAGAGACCAACAGAAATGAAGACAGTCATACAAACTTGCATATAGACAAACAAACATGAATACAAGTATATCAACAAAGACAGGCATCCGGACCAATTTAATTTTCATCTTCTCTAAGCAAATTAATACTTTTTACCACGTTTATTTCACTTCATGCTGATGTGACTATCTGTATTTCAAACACCTAAGAGAAACAATCACTTTCAAATGTTTTTGAAAATATAACCTGCAAACAGGCTCGTCATTGTTTTACAAAAACACGTCGCATCCTATTGATTGAGATCATGTTACTCTTTGTGATTATTTTTACAGGGAAAAAAATACCTCAGTTTTATGGGTTCAAGATTACCTATCACAATTTTCAGAAATGTTTCACACGAGGCTTTGCCTATGTGAGTACACGGATGACAAAAACTTGCACTTACCATAAACTTGCTCACTGACAAGTATCAGTCTATTAAGCAACCTATTAAAGACCCTATCATCGAGCTACCACTGGGAAATTATGTCTTCATAGGAACTAGTAGTTGTTGTGTTGCCAACACCATATCCAGACATCTTTACATGTTGATATTAAAATAAGACAAACAGTTAGTGTTGATTCATAAAGTGTGTGTCATCTAAGGGTCAATCTGTATATCGGCAGTTTTACGAGTTACAAACTAGGAAGAATTACATGTACATGTCTCAATGTTAACATGTCTATAAACATAATACTTACATGTGTATGGTAAACTAGAGTACACAATTCTGAAAAGAATAGTACGTTCAACTTTGTTGTTTTCATACACTGTCAATTAGGATGCAATGAGTTTCTTTAAATAGGTAAATAAGAAAAGGTCCTATCAAAATTTTCACAGATATTTAAATTTTATCTACCTGCAGACCAAGGCAGACAAGGTAAATGTAAATGTGACAAAAAACACAGAGACGAGACATAACACACAAAAAGAAAAACCATCAGTTACCGCCTTGGAACGGTCAGTCGGCAAAATGGCCAACTGGGGTGCTTAAACCTGGTTTGTGGAGCGCTCCAACCTCGCACTTCCTGACGGTTTTTCTATCAAACAAACAGTGTAAATAAAAGTATCCCGTCAAAGTGACACAACTAACAATAAGCACCTGCATCGGGAGTTAAAACAGATATAATGAACATATGTACAGTATTTACAGTAGATAAAAGCCTCGGCAACCAAAAAATTCCAAATGAGAGAGTAGTTTAAAATAAAATAAAGCAGTACAAGCGCTGATATATTATAAGAACCATATAACGACGTCATAAATGCCATGACGTCATATGCCAAAAGTGTCAAAAGTGAAATGTAAACAATATGGAAGAAACAATAGAATTTTAGAAAATCAACAAAATAAAACGTAGTATTGTTTAGAGTTAATCGTTTAAAAAACATTTTATAAATGCCGAGGATTTATCCGCAGTTGACAAATTATATATGATAAAGATTAAAAAAAAAAAAAAAAAAAAAAAAAAAAAAAAAAATCCCGATGTTATACCTACTGTGCAATCTCACGTAAAGGGTATGGAGACTGCTCAAGTTGTCCCACCTATATAGGGCACGACTGGAGAGATGAAGAGACAAGAAATCCAACAGTGACTGTCCAATTATGGCTTTAAGTCACTGTTTTCATATAGTCTCAACGACCTGTCCGGTCATCGTGTAATTTAAAAGCAATGCAAGTTCTTGACTGTAAAAGGGTCAATTGCAAGCAATGCAGTACATCGAAGTATTCCCGGGTTGTAACCGTCTGCAATACATTTTCTGATAAGTTTTGTAAAGTGGTCAGAAAAGTTATTGAGACCCTTGATCTTCTTTAACTTGTATAAAACATTTCCATAAAATGCAGGATGGCTTATGCCTTTCTGCATAAGTGTTTTCATACTGCTATTATACTTAGAAGCAATAAAATCATTGCGGTGAAAGAATTTTGAAAACGCCTTTCTTAATTTATGAAAACGAAAGCCTTGCTGTAACAGTTTAGAAGAAATAAACAGGTTTCTAGCATTGAAATCTTCTATTTTAGTACAAACTCGTGCAAACCTTGTAAGTTGTGATATGTAAATACCATAGGAGGTAGCACGAGGTGAATCACCATCAAGGTATGGATAATTCACAATACTAAAGTTGAAATCATCTCTCTTGTCATAGATTTTAGTAGAGACGTTGTCATTGGAAATATTGATCTCAATGTCTAGAAATGCTGCATTTAAATGTCAGTTATTTGCTTTATTAAGGGTAAGTTCTGGAGGGTAAATCAGATGGATCATTTGAGAAAAGAAAGGATTATCTATAGTTAGAATATCGTCAAGATAGCGTGACGTTAAATTGAAAGCCTCTATAATGTGGCTTTGGTTTGAAGGGGATAAAGTTAACATGAAATCACGTTCAAAGCAGTATAAAAACAAATCTGCAATTAATGGTGCACAGTTGGTTCCCATAGGGATACCAATTACTTGTCTAAATAAAGTGTCACCGCATTTTATGTAAATATTGTCTAATAGAAAACGTAAAGCTTCACAAACATCCGTGCAAGTCCACATAGTAAACTTTTCTAAGAATGTGTTGGTAAAAAAAGCATTACTTTCATGACATGCAATATATTGACGTTGCTCTCGAGCAAAAGTTTTCTCAATAAGAGCAATCAATTTGGTCTTAATTAAATCATGAGGTAAAGAAGTGTACAGCGTAGAGAAATCGTAAGTATTAACTGCAGAGCAATGAAAGTTTAAAGTACGAAACTTGTCTAAGACTTCTGAAGAATTTTTAATAGACCAAAAAATGTTAATTCCTGAATTTTCATACACTTTTTCACAATATTTAACAACGTGATTGCGAACGGCTGTAAGGCAAGACGTAAGTAGTTTAGATATGTGAGTGGTGGTGCTAGAGCTGGCATTAGCTATGAATCGTGACTTGTATGGTGTTTTGTGAAGCTTAGGAATCCAGTACAAGGAAGGAAGCTTTTCTTGCTTTGTTTCTATTTTGATATTGAAATTATGCAATATCTGTTTATGTTTGTCAATGACTGTCTGAAAGTCAAGGTTGGTGCAAGAGTAAGAACTGGTGGTGGATAACTCAGCACTCAGTATATTTTTGTAATAAAGTCGTCAGACAAAAATTATGTTGTTTGAAGCTTTGTCTGCAGGTACAAGTACAAATTTATCGTGAATATTCTGAAAGGACTGTTTTAGATGTTTTAAGTGATAAAAAGGTTTCTTAGGTAAACTAGAAGGATGGGAGCGGTAGAATTTAACGCGATTTTTTATTATCTTAAAAATGGCTTTCTTCCAAGTATTAAGTGCTACTGTATCCGTGTTTTCTCTCTTACACCAGCGATCGGCAAACAGATTAATTGCATCAGCAATTTCTTTGCAACAAAGGTCAAAATCTATGTCATCTGGCAGGCGATATTTCGGGCCCTTAAAGAGTAATTTTCTCAATTTGTAGTCATCGATGATGTTTAAATCCCCAGTAATGATATGGCCAGAAGGTAAATAACAGAAAGGTGAAGTGGAACAGTTACAAGAATCTTGAGAAGGGTCATTTAGGTTAAGGTCTGCTACTGTTTGGTTGTAATTAAAAATAAGACCTCTAATCTTTAAAGACTTGTTTGTAAAAGTGCTGTCATCGTCACTTTTTAGACGATTTGACATTAGGTTTTCTTTTATTTTCAACGTTGTTCTTAAAGGAAGTATCCGATAGTTTGGTCGAAACATCTTTTTCTCAAAAAGTCAAATAAGACATATGTACATGAAAAGGTCTTGCAAACTGCTGTTTATTGATGCCAAAGATTTGTGTGAATAGTCAAAGATAAATCCCCACTTATCATTAAAACGTGCTTACTATCCAAATCACGCTGCAGAGATTTGCACTTTTTTAACTTAGAAAAACAGAAAACCATAAGACCACATACTTTTAATGACAACCATCGCACTTTTAACAGAGTTGGAGTAACTGAGCATTTAGAGTTTATTTCGGGGGTTTTCGGGATTAGTACAGTCTAACAATAAAGCTAGTGTTCAAAATCGCCTTTATAACGACTTAAGTATAGGTTTATGCACAAAGTATGACCAAATTCACCAAAGCGGAGGTTAGATATTGGTACGTGTATTTAATATAGGCAAATTGTCAGATACCAGCTTTAAGAGATATTCAGCCCATTAACTCGAAAAATGGGCCCTACTATCGAAAATCACATTTATGTCGGAATGCCTGGTGACAATAGAGCTTGCGTCTAAAAAAGACTGCACCAGCAACCTGAGCAGTAGAGAGCATGCGACCAGTTACGACCTGGAAAAAAAAATTCTTGTCTTCAGTGGACATTGAAAGGTAGCAGACTAATCTTCCTTGACCTTTGTTTATCGAAACAAACGATTAGGTAGTACGACTGTATAAATCGCAGGGTGTTTTTATTGTTGTTGTTTGTGTGTTTTTGTTGTTGTTGTTTTGGTTTATTTGTTTTGTTGTTGTTGTTTTGTTGTTGTTGATTTTAGCATGCAAAATATCTACTGTGTGCTACTTGGCTGGTAGCCACAAGTCTCCAATAGTCTTAATTCACCGCCGTACACATGTCTTTTCTTTCGGTAGCAGTCGCCATAGATCTTAATTATCTTCTACAAGATACTGATCAGAAATAATCGAAAAGATAGTTTTCAAACAACCTGCGTTTAGTCGTAAAACGATCCCACCTTAATCGCAGGTCGTCTTTAAGACTCGCAGGAGGGTCAAACAACAAGACGCTGACAATCGTACAACCATTTTTCTCGATGTCTTCAAAGTGCAATCAAAGACATCTATGGTGCAATTGAGAGCGTACTATAGTCATTCTATTTACAATAACCATCACAACGCCCTGATTTATCCAACTTAGTGACAACGCAACATTTTGAACGGCATCATTTACAGCTAAAATAAATTGCTCACAGGAAATATTTTAATAAATTTGTCTTGTAATTCACTAAAGTTTAGTTTTGCTGAACAAACATTTAAAAATGCAATTACTTACAAATACCAATTACTAACAAGTCATTTTAAACGCATAAATAGGTATTAAGTGTTTTGAGATTAATACATAGTGATAATCTTGTGAAAAGGAGATACATAAATAGGAAAGTAATTATAAAAAAGGAAGATATGCGCATACATTTTTTTTGCAAACAGTTATGATAGTCGAATAGCTGCTACTTATAAGAATGCTTAAATAAAACATGAGCACAAAGCGGTGGCGGTTTTATTAATACATTACAGTCGTCAGTACAGCTGTACCATACTAAATAAAAACAAGTAAGGTCGTTAATGCAAAGCATCAAAGGCGACGCAAAAACTGAAAGGTAAACTGAAAGCTTAACAGGTTAAAACAATATGGGAGAAAGTAATAGACATATTTAGAAAGTTTTTATTTATAGGTTGTGAATTTCAGTATAATATAAAAAAAAAATCTCGAGAAAAAGTATGTATGACGTATAGGCCTATTCCTGAGACTATAGAATGATTTAAAACAAAATAAAAGCAAAATCCGACACCATTTAATAGGTCTTTCAAGATGTTACACATGTAGAAAAAAGGTGCCAAAATTATTATAATTAACAATGAAACTTAAGTGTACAAGCAGAAATTGCACATGTACAGGAGCCCCACAATGCACAAATAATTATTGTTCAGATAGTATTTTTCTGGAACATAGTATTAAGTATACAAAGAATATTGTTTAATATTTCCTAAATTTAACCTACTGCTCACATTGAAAGTGAAATGGATGAAGACAAACTGAGAGAATCGGTAAAAACAGAACTATCTAGTATGTCTTTAATCCCGATGGAATAAATGTTGTAACAAAGCAATGTTACTACCTAAGTATGTGCTACTGTGGTTTGTAATTACACACTGAGCTGCATTAAGAATACATAAGTTGCTGTCAAGTGAAAGGTAGTATATGTCATTCAATATAGGAAAGAAATTACTACAAAAATAATTAATCTTATTATCCAAGAAGGATGTTACTTTCTAGTAAATATGGGTGTAAGGACGTAATAATAAGTCCGAACATATTCTGTTATTTTTGGCAAAATGTTCGTGTAATAAAGGTCTTGACAAGAAATAAATCTCATTCAGGTCTAGGGTTTGAAGCCAGAACCCTCCGATCCCGAGTCCATAAACTTAACCTCTTGACCAAGAACACTATTCAACTATATTATAAATGCTTTCTTGGTGTGTTTCAACTGTCTCTTTAATGATCATCCAAATCGTTAACAATATATTTTTCAAACTTGTTATAACGGGTCTAAGGTTTGAATTCGGAGCCATCTTATCCTGAGTCTATAAACTTAACCTCTTGACAAAGAACACTTCAAGCATATTATAAATTTTTTCTTAGTGTGTTGAACGTTTCTCGCATGCAAGAATCTCAATATGCAGTCCGAACATAGAAGGATGTACCGACGAGCATTCATATCTACTTTAGTAAGTAAGAGAGTGTCCATGTACATTTACGTTTTTTATATAATAAAAGAAATAAACCACAATATCTCGTTTTTACCATGTTTTCATCAAAGTTACAGACATAAAAAATAGAACGCCGTTTACCGATTTGGACCCGTATTTTGTCAGGGTTAGAAGGGGCGGTACGCGTAAATGTGCACCGGAATAGTACCCCGGACAGTTTTCTGTTGTTGTTATTTTGATGTAGATATTTTCGTAATTTAGTGACTGTATTTGCTATAATAAAAATAATCTCATGCAATTTGGTGTAAAACAAAGCTTAGACATTGTAGAATTATAAAAATGCAAAATAACTGCATTCCTATGCTCAATAATGGACTGATCAATTTAGACCGGTACTGATCATTGCATTGAAAATGTGCGGCGATACTATGCAAACATTACGGCGCATGTTTTCAGGGGAGGATAACCGTCTTCGCGACACATAACTTTTATTCGCAAAGGCCCAGTTATTAGATAATATATTGGTCTTTCTCACAGTGTATACTTTTGAGGTTCTCAAAGAAACGGTTTGTGCTAAATTGTTTCCAAAGTTGTGACATTTACTATGGAGTAAAGAGCAAATTTATTTAGTATCGTGTGACCTAGAAAGTCCGCAAAATAAACTTTCCCCACGTGCAAATTTCATTGAGCATTCCATATAAAGAGTGATTAGAGTCGATGTTACTAACAATAGACGTATAATAAAATCGCATTTCATGAGTTATCTCGCCACCAACGTGTAAACGAATATTGTTTTTCCACGCGCAGAGAAACAAATCTGTTACTTTAAAAAATGAATAAAAGTCGTGATTTCAATGGGTGCGAACGTATGCGCTTCCGCCTGACGTATGCAGCGAAATTTGTAGTTAATCATTTGCATCTTTCAATAAACGATGTTTTGTATTTAGAATCATTTAACTGAGAAATAAGAATTGCATATATTATCTTCATTAACGGCGTTTAATTATTAATGTACATTTTTCCTTCACTTAACACATAGTCAATTCATCAATTGGCATGCTTATTTTAACTTTAACTTAAAAAGTCTCTTTAACATCCACGTGCTTTTAACTAGATTGTTTCATCGGTTAGAGAGAAAGGGAGAAATGGGAAAAATTTGTAGTCTTCTGATTGATAGCAAATAAAGGCTTGGTGACTGTTTCCTTTACAAAATGTACTAGTAGTTGTGATAAACACTTGAAAATGTAGTCGTATTTATGCAATCGTTCCTTAATTAGTAATTTAATATGATGTCTGTAATACATGCATTTTATAATTTGTAACACTAAATTGTGTGAATTTGAAATATCATATGTTTTGATATCACATCTGTTTAACATGTTGATACATATATTGTATTTTGTATCACTGCTGTAAAAACTTACTTAATTGAGTTATTGTTAATTTAATATTCTAAAAAAGATTTATTGCATAAATCTTTTTTCCTTTAGGGGTGGAGGTGTTATCTACTGTAGTACACAGCGTTTAAGGTTACGCGAGTCAAGTCAAGGGGTTGTTTATCGTAGTAGTCATGACGTAATTCGCATGACGTATTTCGGATGACGTAGCATTCGCGTAACTGCTAGAAAGAAAAGGATCATGCTAGAAAGTTCATTTGTTTATTTTTAACTGGGTTTCGAGAATGTTCTGGTTTCGTGAATGTTCTAGAGCTTCTGCGTTCTAGAAAGTCTTTGGGACTATATAAGAGTATGTTAGCCGATTAAAAAAAAGTTTGGATATAGTTTGGATATAGAGTTTGGACATATAGTTTGGAAATACTTGCAGATTCTATGTTAAATATTTCTGTGTTGGAACTTACGTGGACGTATTATATTCTACAGTGATATAAATATTGAAGTGTTGGGCTTGGAATTATATTAATTACATTCGTGTAATGTTCTACCTTTGGATTATTTCAACTGTGCTTATCTACGAGGACATTCTACCGAAAACTTTTCAGGATTATTCGACGTTGAATTATTAATTGGACTATTAAAGTGACACCTCCTAAAGGGACAAACTGTAAGCTAACATTTATTTTGCATTCTCAAATTTTGTCTGATATATTTGTTATTATTTTGTTACGCCATAGATTTAATTGTGTATTAAAATAAAACATTATTGTACTAGTTTGTTGCTGGCTTGTTCTTTCACCATTTCGTCGTTTAGTAAACGTGCCATTTTATTAATAAATCTTAAATAGCGACACCGGTCGTAACAATAGCTTAAATTTGAAATTGTTTATTTATATCTTATATGATCATACATTAAATACAGTTTATATAAACGTGAGACATATGACGCTAGTACGTTGTAATGAAATGTAGAACTATGACCCGTAATCATAAACCACTCTTAAGTATTAATTGTGCAAGATCTTGTAGAAGAAACACGTCTGTTTGACGCTTTAAACGTGATTAACTCTAATATGTGTAACATCAACTTATCCCTGCTCTGGGGAATTTGTACAGCATTAGTTTAGGTTTGAAGACATTTTATAACATTACCTCATTTGTTAGGCATTAAACATTACAAGATATATGACTTCCGATTTCTATTATGTCCTAATCTATAAATAAACACGATAGGGATTTCGGCTTAAAATAGATATCGACGTCAGAGCTGTTTATCCGGTTCATCATGCTCAAACTTCTAAATTGGAGAACTCTTGAAAACCGTAGACTAGACAATAGACTTGTATTCTTCCATAAAATATACCACAATCTTGTTGCCGTCAAGTTTCCTCCTTATATTCAAGCTCCCCACAGAATAACTAGGCATCAACATCCTTACTACTTACAAATGATACACACACCTCGCGATTTCATTAAATACTCCTTTTTTCCACACTCATTATCCCTATGGAATAATCTACCACACAGCATAGCCGTAGTCAATGACAATGCCATGTTCAGCAAGGCAGTGTCCCAAATAAACCATTAAATATCGACAAGTGTTTTAACAGATTTTATCGTTATTATGAGCTATCATTTTAATTTGCACATAAAGCACATTGTCAAGACACCCTGAAGCGGTAACACTGATTTTTTTCCACAAAATTCACTCTTCACCATCTTTTAACTAACACTCTTCGACGCAGCACCCTTCCTGCCGATAATCCTCATCCGAGGGTAGGCAGTACACAGAGATAGATAGATAGATAGATCTTAAGGCTAACGGACCATAATGAGCATTGTGATAAAATTAGTGGACCATACTTTATTCTAATAAATATTATAAAAGCAGTTTATTTTCTAATTTAAAACACTTTAACCATGTTTAACTCGAGATATTAATATTTGATGGCGGTAGACCCCAAGCTTTCAAAATGAAGAAATTTAGGGAAATATGTAGATTACAAAACAAGGTGTATTTTCTCAAATGTAGTTCTAGAATATCCAAATATATGTTTTATAGTGTACTTTCACCAATCTCATGAAAATAATAATGCAAACAGTAAAATGGGTTAATCTTTTTAACTTTCACTATAATATAATATGCTGTAAAAAGAACTCTGGCCATTGTCCTAATACTAAAACCAATCGCTTTTTTCTACTTCTTTTTTAAATATCAGTTTTAGTTCAATCAAAATAGAATGGATATTTAATATCTACAACATTTGAGAAAATGAGGGACCAAATTACATGTGGTTTTACCATGGATATTTCATTTTATAGCTTTGTTAGCAAAATATGATTCAGCTTTTAAAATATCGGAAATTAGCAGAAAATATTTTTGATTTAGTATCAATTCCACATCTTATTTTTTAAAGAACGGACAACATAGAAAGTCATCTAAAATTCATCACACACTTAATTGTAAACTTAAAACACTTCTGAAGTGGATTTAAACAGGAAATAATTAAATTCGATAACTGTTGGCCAAAATGGGAAATTAGAGTAGAATCTTTGAAATCTGAAATATTGTGACAGACAGACATTTGACAATAACACTGGACAGCGCAATTATCATACGATAGGCATAAATTGTCAATTGTACAACAAAATAGCTTATTTCACAAAATACTACAATCACATAAGCAAAAATACATTATTTCCTGTACTATTCACGAAGTTTTTGTATCACTTTTTCTTACACTCTTTTTCTATTATTCAAATTTAGTTTTTCTTCCGAGATCCTACAAAGTAAATATGTTCTGTAAAGGATCTTGTCCCCTCTATATTTTGTTTTGTTTTCCACCGGCAATGTTTGTCGCGTATGCGAGCTGTCATACTGGTAAAATAATACGTCACAGTGGAAAACACCCCGCTCATATGACAAAAATCTACTGAAAATAGATATAACGAAAACTGTCGAAAGAATTATTCGGAACACTTTGCCCTTTCTCTGCTAAAACTAATCTGGCAAGCACATAGTCCAGCGGTAGTACACAGCGTGTGTAGTGAAAATATTCAAGACAGCAGGCACTAATACTCACAAAGTATGATACTAGGAAATGTTTAAAGTGAACAGTAACAATTGTCGTCGACGTATGATAAATGGCCATGGTCATATTTATATCTGTTATGTTATATAATGAAAAAAATATATTTGATTTCCACGTGAATTCATGCTTTATATATATTTCGCCGAAGAATGCTACACAACTCGCACCAAACCAAATCGCGTCAGGGAAAATTCGTACCAATATTGAATAACTCGAAAAAATACAAACTTACAAACGGTAAACAGCAATTAACACCACACCATATCAATAAACACCTAACAGCCAGTGTCAGCACTCGTGCCGTAGTTAACACTAACGCGCACTACAGCGTATACAAGGGGCGAGTTGTCTAATGTTGGTACGAAGTAAAGCTGGTGCGAAATGCGAATAGAAATCTCTGATGGAGGATATAGATTGTCTATTTAGGCATTAAGATTTAATGCAAAACCTAACATTGCTAAAGAATTGTTACGTGAGATATTCTTTACGTAGTGGTTTTATCATTTTACCTTAAAAAATGACGTGTTTGATGTTATTTGGTTATAATAAAACGAATTGATAAAATACACATACTTAAATTCGTATTTCATTTAAGAGCAAGAAATTATAAACTAAAGTTACTACTTAAAATTATGCAGAAGTAAATTATGTTATCAGTTTAATTTATTCGTTTTCCAGGAAGAATAAACGCTATGCTTAAAACGTTTTTGTTAAAAATCTGGTAACGGATCGGCCTCTTTCCGATCGCACAAAGGCCGACAAAGAGGAAATGTGCTTCATATGCATCCGAAAGAGGATCGAACCAGCTTTCGAGTCCTGAAGAGACTTTGGTTATATTTTGGGGCTGACTGCCTTAAAAATGTCTGCGTAACTGGAAAGAAATCTGCACAAATAGAGGGATCGTTGGTCGCGGATAGGTCTCTTTCCGACCCCGACAAGGCCGACTTAGAGGAAATGTGACACCACTTCTTCATACGCATATGAAAGAGGATTAAACCAGCATTTAATTGAAGGAGAGCGTTTGGCTCTATCTTAGGGCTGACTGCCTCAAAAATGTCTTCGTAAGTGGTAGGTAATCTGCAAAAAGTTGGATTTTTGGTCGCGTATAGACCTCTTTCCGACCCCGACAAGGCCGACATAGAGGAAATGTGACACCACTTCTTCATATGCATATGAAAGAGGATTGAATCAGCTTTTAAGTGCCACAGAGCGTTTGACTCTATCTGGGGGCTGACTGCCTCAAAAATGTCTCTGTAAGTGGTAGGAAATCTGGAAAAAGGGGGATACTTGGGTGCGTATAGACCTCTTTCCGACCCCGACAAGGCCTACATAGAGGAAATGTGACACCACTTCTTCATATGCATATGAAAGAGGATCAAACCAGCTTTTTACTGCTGAAGAGCCTTTGGCTCTATCTTAGGGCTGACTGCCTAAAAAATGTCTCCGTATGTGGTAGGAAATCTACAAAAAAGGGGATTTTTGGTCGCGTATAGACCTCTTTCCGACCCCGACAAGGCCGACATAGAGGAAATGTGACACCACTTCTTTATATGCATATGAAAGAAGATTAAACCAGCTTTTAACTGCCGCAGAGCGTTTGGCTCTATCTTGGGGCTGACTGCCTCAAAAATGTCTCCGTATGTGGTAGGAAATCGGCAAAAAGGGGATTTTTTGGTTTGTGTATAGATCTCATTCCGACCCCGACAAGGCCGACATAGAGGAAATGTGACACCACTTCTTTATATGCATGTGAGAGAAAAACAAACCAGCTTTTTACTGCTGGAGAGCGTTTGGCTTTTTCTTGGGGATGACTTTCTCAAAAATGTCTCCATATGTGGTAGGAAATCTGCAAAAAAGGGGATTTTTGGTCGCGTATAGACCTCTTTCCGACCCCGACAAGGCCAACATATAGGAAATGTGACACCACTTCTTCATATGCATATGAAAGAGGATTAAACCAGCTTTTAACTGCCGAAGAGCGTTTGGCTCTATCTTGGGGCTGACTGCCTCAAAAATGTCTCTGTAAGTGGTAGGAAATTTTCAAAAAAGGGGGATACTTGGTCGCGTATAGACCTCATTCCGACCCCGACAAGGCATACATAGAGGAAATGTGACACCACTTCTTTATATGCATATGAGAGAAAATCAAACCAGCTTTCTACTGCTGAAGAGCGTTTGGCTCTATCTTGGGGATGACTGCCTCAAAAATGTCTCCGTATGTGGTAGGAAATCTGCAAAAAGGGGGATTTTTGGTCGCGTATAGACCGGATTCCGACCCCGACAAAGCCAACATAGAGGAAATGTGACACCACTTCTTCATATGCATGTGAGAGAAGATCAAACCAGCTTTCTACTGCTGAAGAGCGTTTGGCTCTATCTTGGGGCTGACTGCCTTAAAAATGTTTCCGTATCTGGTGGGAAATCGGCAAAAAAGGTTTTTTTTTGGTCGCGTATAGACCTCATTCCGACCCCGACAAGGCCGACATAAAGGAAATGTGACACCACTTCTTCATATGCATATGAAAGAGGATTAAACCAGCTTTTACCTGTTGCAGAGTGTTTGGCTCTATCTTTGGGCTGACTGCCTCAAAAATGTCTCCGTACATTGTAGGAAATCTGCAAAAAAGTTGGATTTTCGGTCGCGTATAGACCTCTTTCCGACCCGGACAAAGCCAACATAGAGGAAATGTGACACCACTTCTTCATATGCATATGAGAGAAGATCAAACCAGCTTTTAACTGCTACAGAGCGTTTGGCTCTATCTTGGGTCTGACTGCCTCAAAAATGTCTCCGTATGCGGCAGGAAATCGGCAAAAAAAGGGGATTTTTTTGGTCGCGCATAGACCTCTTTCCGACCCGGACAGGACCGACATAGAGGAAATGTGACACCACTTCTTCATATGCATATGAAAGAGAATCAAACAAGCTTTTAACTGCCGAAGAGCGTTTGGCTCTATCTTGGTGCTGACTGCCTCAAAAATGTCTCCGTATGTGGTAGGAAATCGGCAAAAAGTTGGATTTTCGGTCGCGTATAGACCTCATTCCGATCCGGACAAGGTCGACATAGAGGAAATGTGACACCACTTTATATGCATATGAGAGAAGATCAAACCAGCTTTTTACTGCTGAAGAGCGTTTGGCTCTATCTTGGGGATGACTGCCTCAAAAATGTCTCCGTATGTGGTAGGAAATCTGCAAAAAGGGGGATTTTTGGTCGCGTATAGACCGGTTTCCGACCCCGACAAAGTCGACATAGAGGAAATGTCACACCACTTCTTCATATGCATATGAGAGAAGATCAAACCAGCTTTCTACTGCTGAAGAGCGTTTGGCTCTATCTTGGGGATGACTTCCTCAAAAATGTCTCTGTATGTGGTAGGAAATCTGCAAAAAAGGGGTATACTTGGTCGCGTGTAGACCTCTTTCGGACCCCGCCAAGGCCTACATAGAGGAAATGTGACACCACTTCTTCATATGCATATAAAAGAGGATCAAACCAGCTTTTAACTGCTGAAGAGCCTTTGGCTCTATCTTGGGGATGACTGCCTCAAAAATGTCTCCGTATGTGGTAGGAAATCTGCAAAAAAAGGGGATTTTTGGTCGCGTATAGACCTCTTTCCGACCCCGACAAGGCCGACATAGAGGAAATGTGACACCACTTGTTTATATGCATATGAAAGAAGATTAAATCAGCTTTTAACTGCCGCAGAGCGTTTGGCTTTTTCTTGGGGCTGACTGCCTCAAAAATGTCTCCATATGTGGTAGGAAATCTGCAAAAAAGTGGATTTTTGGTCGCGTATAGACCTCTTTCCGTCCCCGACCAGGCCAACATAGAGGAAATGTGACACCACTTCTTCATATGCATATGAGAGAAGATCAAACCAGCTTTTAACTGCCAAAGATCGTTTGGCTCTATCTTAGGGCTGACTGCCTCAAAAATGTCTCTGTAAGTGGTAGGAAATCTGCAAAAAAGTTGGATTTTCGGTCGCGTATAGACCTCTTTCCGACCCGGACAAGGCCGACATAGAGGAAATGTGACAGCATTTCTTCATATGCATCTGAAGGAGGATCGAACCAGCTTTCGTTTCCTGGTCTCTATCTTGACTGCCTAATAATATATATATATTCGGTCGGAAATTCGATAAAAGCGGATTTTCTTGGTCGCTGAGAGTCCTTCCGTTCCCGACTAGGAAGACATAGAGGAAATACCACTTCTTTGTATACATCCGAAAGATGATCAAACCATATTCCGACTACTGAAGAGCATTGGGCTCTATCTTTCGGGTGACTTTCAGGAAAATCTCTCAGTATTTGGTCAAATATCTGCACTGAAAAAAGCTTTCATATATGTATTTGGTCGGAAATACGAGAAAAGCGGATTTTCATTTTCAAATTTGCCTTTCAAAGTCTCGTAAAAGCATCGGCATATGGATCCTTGGTAAAAGTCAAAGTAAAGGTAAAGGTGAAAGATGGTATTTTTCAATATTTCTAAAACCGTACTTAATTTTAAAAACAATCAAATTAAGTAGCCGCTCCGAAATGTGTACACGCAAATATCTTGTAGTGGGTATACATGGAAAACTATTTTGCTTCGATTATGGAAAACATCAACTGTTTTTGACAAGTTTACATGACATAAATCTGAGAACAATTAAATATTTGCAAATTGTTCTCATATCATAAGACGCTAACGTTTGACTAAAAAGTACAATAAATAGTGTAGGTATTTATTACAACTGACACTGCAGCCTATACTCACAACGTTGTTAAATACATGTGTTCACATTCAAATTAACAACAATTAAGTTTCAAATGATAAAGTAAATAACACAATTTTCTCATCAAGGTAAATGAACGTTATTTTAGGAAATATACCAAATGTGTGGAATGGGTATTTAACAATTTAATTAAAAGAAATAAAAATATTTATAATAATACTGATTATTTATTTGTTAAATTATTCCGATTTTACGACAAATGTGTTCAATGATAGCACCATTGTATTTTTCTAATAAAACTAATATGCATTCTGAGAAAATGAACAAAATAAGACAAAATAATAATTATATCGATGGTTCCTGTTAGACAAATATTCTCAATACGTAAAAGGCAATGTATCATAATAATATTTATAAATTCAAAACGATCTTTAAAATTTTATAGGTTGTTAAACAAAATACACAACCTATTTTTCTTCGATATAGATTTATTACAAAAATCAGCGTCTTTTTATTGTTTCAAATCAGTACTAATGGCCTAACCTTACCTAGTAGAAAACCGACTGTCTTTAGGAAGGTATCATACATTCTGTCGTCATTTTCTTAAACCCGTATTAAAGTCATTCAACAATAGTATGCGTGACGTAATTAAATATTTTCAGCTGCAATTTACAGAAATATAATGGGCATCTATATTGGTCAGTTGAAGTAGTACTTGCGTAATTGATATCTTAAAACCCTTAAATTGAACTGACTTAGGATACTAGGTGTTAAGTGCAAATATCTAGTCTTTTTTATTATTAATGGCCATAATACTTTCCCAGAGGAGTAAGGACATATTGTTTTTAATGCCAGATCCTCCTGTTGTTTTTTTCCAATTATTGTTCCCGTCTAATTTAACTCTTTAATCACAGTTCACATGCACACACCTGATCAATATTGTTTATCTAAGTCTCATCGCTTTTGATATCATACTCTTTAGATTTCTCATAGTGAACTTGTAGATCCCATTTTTGACAATAAAAGAATGACTGAAAGAGGGAGAGAGAGAGAGAGAGAGAAAAAAGAGAGAGAGAGAGAGGAGAGGAGAGAGGGGAGAGAGAGAAGATTGAAAGAATAGAGAGAAGAGAATAGAGATAAGAGAGAAAAGGAGAGAGAGAAGTGAGAGGAGAGAGAGAGCGAAGAGAGAGAAGAGAGAAGAGGGAGAAGCGAGCGAGTGAGAGAGAGAGAGAGAGAGAGAGAGAGAGAGAGAGCAATGAAGTAACATTGTTGATTTATCGATAATATTACTTAATAACACACTTTAATAGTAGTTGATATATAGAATAATTGGTATATTTTATACGAATTTAGGAATAGGACAACACGCGTTGTGAAGACGATTACTATATCTTATTTCCTTTAATTGATTTCTTCATTTTTACATATTTTTTTAAAACTATGCTCCATTTAAACATAGACAAAACAGAGGGTTTACGAGCTCGTTGTTTTGTTTTTGTTTTCACCATTACCCTGACCATAGGGTCACAGAGTTTTGCTGTTTATTTTCCAGAACTTTTCCATGTTTACAAAGATTTAAACACACAATAATAGTATGACTAACAATATTCTCTTAAAAGAATTCTTTTAATGTGTTGCATACAATCGATTTGTTACCAAAACATGATTAGATAACATACACACTGTAAAGTAAAAAATATATTCGATTTTCACTACAATATGATAATTTGACTACAACTTATTATGCAAATCAGCTTTTTTTCTCAGTTTATTTGACACATTTTTTTAAAAACAGTTTCATATTTTTTCATTTCGTCATATTTTATAGTTCTTTGTATGCTGAACACGTCAAAAGAAAAAACATGATATGACATGCGGTTTATTTTATTTATTTTATAAAATGGGTACAACTGAAGCATATGCTCGTTAAGCATTTGACAAATTCGATCAATTAATGGCTCTTTATGGAAATCTATCATGCATAGTCGGCAAACCCATTTTTCTCCATTTAGTTTGTCTTCTAAATTGGTATTTAAGATATAATTTTTTAGAAATAAGAAAACTCCAGATATTATGTTATATCCTCTGTAAGATAGGTGTGTTGTTATTTAGTATTGCTTGGAAACAAATTATACAAATTATATACAAAATTAAAACTAAAAACTACACATGTTTCCTTTTTATCTGTCAGAATATGGCAGAAATAATTGTCGAAGTGAAAGAGTAGGAAGAAAAAGAATTGACCATGCGTGTCCATACGGGATTCGAACCATCAACACCCAGTTTTAAAGCGCTTTAATCCTATTTTTACTACTACTTAATAGTACTTTACTACTTATTTACTTATGTACTTAACTTCCTTCTTTCAACTGAAGAGCACTTACACTGTATGCGCAAAATGAATACCCAGTGTGAATTGTCGTTATCGTCCTTATGTTAAAAATGGCCAAGCATAATATTCAGTGCATTTTTATTAGCGAAATAGCGAAAAACATTTTTAGAAACTGAATCATGACCAATGAAATAATTCTATTGAATAGGTTAATTAATCTGACTATTAAACTTCCAAGTCCCCCCCCCCCCTCACCCTATTATTTTCGAAAAACATCGCAGCGACATTATGGTCATTAACGGGCGGACTTCAGTTATTATTGGTGGAATCTGACACATCCCTGGATAGAATCATCTGCCCACCACAGGTCACATTGAAGCTGACTTCTATGTCTTTTCATTACTCTTCTTAATCTAAAACTATATCCTCTTCCATTCATCACCACCCATCCCTCTGTACTTTTCTATCTCTCTTTCTCTCTCTCTTTCTCTCCTCACTCGTCCATTCTTTGTTTAAACACTCCCTTACTCACAACTCTCCGGTAATCCTCTCTTATATGCCTATCAACTCCCTTACTCATAAATGTCTCCTCAATCGTCTTCGCTATGGCTATCCACTGCCTTACTCATTACTTTCTCCTCTATCGTCTTCGCTATGGCTATCCACTCCCTTACTCATTACTCATTACTCTCTCCTCAATCGTCTTCTCTATGGCTATCCACTCCTTTGCTCATAACTCTCTCCTCAATCGTCTTCTCTATGGCTATCTACTGCCTTACTCATTACTCTCTCTCCTCAATCGTCTTCTCTATGGCTATCCACTCCCTTACTCATTACTCTCTCCTCAATCGTCTTCTCTATGGCTATCCACTCCCTTACTCATTACTCTCTCCTCAATCGTCTTCTCTATGGCTATCCACTCCCTTACTCATTACTCTCTCCTCAATCGTCTTCTCTATGGCTATCCACTCCCTTACTCATTACTCTCTCCTCAATCGTCTTCTCTATGGCTATCCACTCCTTTGCTCATAACTCTCTCCTCAATCGTCTTCTCTATGGCTATCTACTGCCTTACTCATTACTCTCTCTCCTCAATCGTCTTCTCTATGGCTATCCACTGCCTTACTCATTACTCTCTCTCCTCAATCGTCTTCTCTATGGCTATCCACTCCCTTACTCATTACTCTCTCCTCAATCGTCTTCTCTATGGCTATCCACTCCTTTGCTCATAACTCTCTCCTCAATCGTCTTCTCTATGGCTATCCACTCCCTCACTTATAACTCTCTCCTCAATCCTCCCCTCTATGGCTATCCACTGCCTTACTCATTATGTTGAGTAACTAGACTTTGTTAAAACAGTATCGGTTATATCATGAGAATTCTTAACTTAATGATATCAGAATACAAAAGTTGATTGAATAATCGGCGAGTCAGGTTCGATCCTATTTCGGATGCATATGAAGAAATGGAGTCACATTTCCTCTATGTCGGCCTTTGCGTTGTCGGAAAGTGTCCTATCCGCGACCAAAAATCTATAACTTTGCTGCTTTTAAAACAATTGAGGAGACATTTTTCAGGCAGCCAGGCCCAAGATCGAGCGCAAAGCGCTTAAGGAGTCGAAATCTGGTTCGATCCTTTTTCGGATGCATATGAAAAATTTGTGTCTAATTTACTCTCTGGTGGCCTTTTCAGGGTCGGAATGAGGTCTATACGCGACCAAAAATCCCCCTTTTTTGGAGATTTCCTACCACTTACAGATACATTTTTGAGGCAGTCAGCCCCAAGATAGAGCCTAACGCTCTGCGGCAGTTAAAAGCTGGTTTGATCCTCTTTCATATGCATATGAAGAAGTGGTGTCACATTTCCTCTATGTCGGCCTTGTCCGCGTCGGAAAGAGGTCTATACGCTACCAAAAATCCCCTTTTTGCCGATTTCCTACCACATACGGAGACATTTTTGAGGCCGTCAGCCCCAAGATAGAGCCAAACGCTCTGCGGCAGTTAAAAGCTGGTTTGATCCTCTTTCATATGCATATGAAGAAGTGGTGTCACATTTCCTCTATGTCGGCCTTGTCCGGGTCGGAAAGAGGTCTATACGCGACCGAAACTCCAACTTTTTTGCAGATTACCTACCACTTACAGAGACATTTTTGAGGCAGTCAGCCCCAAGATAGAGCCAAACGCTCTGTGGCAGCTAAAAGCTGGTTTAATCCTCTTTCATATGCGTATGAAGAAGTGGTGTAACATTTCCTCTATGTCGGCCTTGTCGGGGTCGGAAAGAGGTCTATACGCGACCAAAAATCCCATTTTTTTGTAGATTTCCTACCACATATTGAGACAGTTTTGAGGCAGTCATCCCAAAGATAGAGCCAAACGCTCTTCAGCAGTAAAAAGTTAGTTTGTTCTTCTTTCATATGCATATAAAGAAGTGGTGTCACATTTCCTCTATGTCGGCATTGTCGGGGTCGGAATGAGGTCTATACGCGACCAAAAAATCAACTTTTTGCAGATTTCCTACCACATACGGAGACATTTTTGAGGCAGTCAGCCCCAAAATAGAGCCAAACGCTCTGCGGCAGTTAAAAGCTGGTTTAATCCTCTTTCATATGCATATAAAGAAGTGGTGTCACATTTCCTCTATGTAGGCCTTTTTCGGGGTCGGCAAGAGGTCTATACGCGACCAAAAATACCCCTCTTTGCAGATTTCCTACCACTTAGAGAGACAATTTTGAGGCAGTCAGACCCAAGAGAGCCAAACGCTCTGCGGCAGTTAAAAGCTGGTTTGATCCTCTCTCATATACATATAAAGAAGTGTTGTCACATTTCCTCTATGTCGGCCTTGTCGGGGTCGAAAAGAGGTCTATACGCGACAAAAAATCCACCTTTTTGCAGATTTCCCCACCATTTTGCAGATTTCCTACCACATAGGGAGACATTTTTGAGGCAGTCAGCCCCAAGATAGAGCCAAAGATTTTTCAGGACTCGAAAGCTGGTTCAATCTTCTTTCGTATGCATATGAAGAAGTGGTGTCACATTTCCTCTATGTCGGCCTTGTCGGGGTCGGAAAGAGGTCTATACGCGACCAAAACTGTCCCTTTTTTGCAGATTTACTACCACTTCCAGAGACATTTTTGAGGCAGTCAGCCCCAATATAGGGCCAAACGATCTGCGGCAGTTAAAAGCTGGTTTAATCCTCTTTCATATGCATATGAAGAAGTGGTGTCACATTTCCTCTATGTCGGCCTTGTCGGGGTCGGAAAGAGGTCTATACGCGACCAAAAATCCACCTTTTTGCAGACTTCCTAACACATACGGAGATATTTTTGAGGCAGTCAGCCCCAAGATAGAGTCAAACGCTCTGCAGTAATTAAAGGCTGGTTCGATCCTCTTTCAGATGCATATTCCGGAGTTCTGTCACATTTCCTCTATGTCGGCCTTGTCGGGGTCGAAAAGAGGTCTATCCGCGACAAAAAATCCAATTTTTCTGCAGATTTCCTATTACATACAGAGACAATTTTGAGGCAGTCAGCCCCAAGATAGAGCCAAACGCTTTGTGGCAGTTAAAAGCTGGTTTGATCCTCTTTCATATGCATATAAAGAAGTGGTGTCACATTTGCTCTATTTCGGCCTTGTCGGGGTCGGAAAGAGGTCTATACGCGACCAAAAATCCCATTTTTTTGTAGATTTCCTACCACATATGGAGACAGTTTTGAGGCAGTCATCCCAAAGATAGAGCCAAACGCTCTTCAGCAGTAAAAAGTTAGTTTGTTCTTCTTTCATATGCATATAAAGAAGTGGTGTCACATTTCCTCTATGTCGGCATTGTCGGGGTCGGAATGAGGTCTATACGCGACCAAAAAAATCAACTTTTTGCAGATTTCCTACCACATACGGAGACATTTTTGAGGCAGTCATCCCCAAAATAGAGCCAAAGACTTTTCAGGACTCGAAAGCTGGTTCAATCTTCTTTCGTATGCGTATGAAGAAGTGGTGTCACATTTCCTCTATGTCGGCCTTGTCGGTGTCGGAAAGAGGTCTATACGCGACCAAAACTGTCCCTTTTTTGCAGATTTACTACCACTTCCAGAGACATTTTTGAGGCAGTCAGCCCCAATATAGGGCCAAACGATCTGCGGCAGTTAAAAGCTGGTTTAATCCTCTTTCATATGCATATGAAGAAGTGGTGTCACATTTCCTCTATGTCGGCCTTGTCGGGGTCGGAAAGAGGTCTATACGCGACCAAAAATCCACCTTTTTGCAGACTTCCTAACACATACGGAGATATTTTTGAGGCAGTCAGCCCCAAGATAGAGTCAAACGCTCTGCATCAATTAAAGGCTGGTTCGATCCTCTTTCAGATGCATATTACGGAGTACTGTCACATTTCCTCTATGTCGGCCTTGTCGGGGTCGAAAAGAGGTCTATCCGCGACAAAAAATCCAATTTTTCTGCAGATTTTCTACCACATACAGAGACAATTTTGAGGCAGTCAGCCCCAAGATAGAGCCAAACGCTCTGTGGCAGTTAAAAGCTGGTTTGATCCTCTTTCATATGCATATAAAGAAGTGGTGTCACATTTGCTCTATTTCGGCCTTGTCGGGGTCGGAAAGAGGTCTATACGCGAGTTAAAATCCATTTTTTTGCAGATTTCCTACGCATACAAAGATATTTTATAGGAAGTCAGCCCCAAGATAGAGCCAACAGCTCTACAGCAGTTGAAAGCTGGTTTGATCCTCTTTCATATGCATATAAAGAAGGGGTGTCACATTTCCTCTATGTCGGCCTTGTCGGGGTCGGAATGCGGTCTATACGCGACAAAAAAAATCCATTTCTTTTGCAGTTTTTCTACCACATAAGGAGACTTTTTTGAGGCAGTCAGCCCCAAGATAGAGCCAAAGACGTTTCAGGACTCAAAAGCTGGTTCAATATTCTTTCGTATGCATATGAAGAAGTGGTGTCACATTTCCTCTATGTCGGCCTTGTCGGGGTCGGAAAGAGGTCTATACGCGACCGAAAATCCAACTTTTTTTGCAGATTTCCTACCACTAACGAGAAATTTTTGAGGTAGTCAGCCCCAAGCTTGAGCCAAACCCTCTGCAACAATTAAAAGCTGGTTTGATCCTCTTTCATATGCATTTGAGGAAGTGGTGTCACATTTCCTTATTGTCGGCCTTGTCGGGGTCGGAAAGAGGTCTATACGCGACCAAAAATTCCACTCTTTGCAGATTTCCTAACACATACGGAGATATTTTTGAAGCAGTCAGCCCCAAGATAGAGCCAAACGCTCTGCGGCAGTTAAAAGCTGGTTTGATCCTCTTTCATAAGCATATAAAGAAGTGGTGTCACATTTCCTCTATGTCATCCTTGTCGGGGTCGGAAGGAGGTCTATACGCGAGTAAAAATCCAATTTTTTAGCAGATTTCCCACCACATACAGAGACATTTTTGAGGCAGTCAGCCCCAAGATAGAGCCAAACGCTCTGCAGCAGTTAAAAGCTGGTTTGATCATCTCTCATATGCATATAAAGAAGTGGTGTCGCATTTCTTCTATGTCGGCCTTGTCGGGGTTGAAAGAGACTATACGCGCCAAAAAATCCCCCTTTTTGCAGATTACCTACCACATAGGGAGACATTGTTGAGGCAGTCAGCCCCAAGATAGAGCCAAAGACTTTTCAGGACTCGAAAGCTGGTTCAATTTCCTTCCGTTTGCATATAAAGAAGTGGTGTCACATTTCCTCTATTTCGGCCTTGTCGGGATCGGAAAGAGGTCTATACGCGACCAAATATCCAACTTTTTTGCAGATTTCCTACCACTTACGAGACATTTTTGAGGTAGTCAGCCCCAAGATGATAGAGCCAAACGCTCTGCAACAATTAAAGCTGGTTCGATGCTCTTTCATATGCATTTGAGGAAGTGGTGTCACATTTCCTTTATGTCGGCCTTGTCGGGGTCGGAAAGAGGTTTATACGCGACCAAAAATCCACCTTTTTGCAGACTTCCTAACACATACGGAGATATTTTTGAGGCAGTCAGCCCCAAGATAGAGTCAAACGCTCTGCAGCAATTAAAGGCTGGTTCGATCCTCTTTCAGATGCATATTACGGAGTGCTGTCACATTTCCTCTATGTCGGCCTTGTCGGGGTCGAAAAGAGGTCTATCCGCGACAAAAAATCCAATTCTTCTGCAGATTTTCTACCACATACAGAGACAATTTTGAGGCAGTCAGCCCCAAGATAGAGCCAAACGCTTTGTGGCAGTTAAAAGCTGGTTTGATCCTCTTTCATATGCATATAAAGAAGTGGTGTCACATTTGCTCTATTTCGGCCTTGTCGGGGTCGGAAAGAGGTCTATACGCGACCAAAAATCCCATTTTTTTGTAGATTTCCTACCGAATATGGAGACAGTTTTGAGGCAGTCATCCCAAAGATAGAGCCAAACGCTCTTCAGCAGTAAAAAGTTAGTTTGTTCTTCTTTCATATGCATATAAAGAAGTGGTGTCACATTTCCTCTATGTCGGCATTGTCGGGGTCGGAATGAGGTCTATACGCGACCAAAAAAATCAACTTTTTGCAGATTTCCTACCACATACGGAGACATTTTTGAGGCAGTCAGCCCCAAAATAGAGCCAAACGCTCTGCGGCAGTTAAAAGCTGGTTTAATCCTCTTTCATATGCATATAAAGAAGTGGTGTCACATTTCCTCTATGTAGGCCTTTTTGGGGTCGGCAAGAGGTCTATACGCGACCAAAAATACCCCTCTTTGCAGATTTCCTACCACTTAGAGAGACAATTTTGAGGCAGTCAGACCCAAGAGAGCCAAACGCTCTGCGGCAGTTAAAAGCTGGTTTGATCCTCTCTCATATACATATAAAGAAGTGTTGTCACATTTCCTCTATGTCGGCCTTGTCGGGGTCGAAAAGAGATTATACGCGACAAAAAATCCACCTTTTTGCAGATTTCCCCACCTTTTTGCAGATTTCCTACCACATAGGGAGACATTTTTGAGGCAGTCAGCCCCAAGATAGAGCCAAAGACTTTTCAGGACTCGAAAGCTGGTTCAATCTTCTTTCGTATGCGTATGAAGAAGTGGTGTCACATTTCCTCTATGTCGGCCTTGTCGGTGTCGGAAAGAGGTCTATACGCGACCAAAACTGTCCCTTTTTTGCAGATTTACTACCACTTCCAGAGACATTTTTGAGGCAGTCAGCCCCAATATAGGGCCAAACGATCTGCGGCAGTTAAAAGCTGGTTTAATCCTCTTTCATATGCATATGAAGAAGTGGTGTCACATTTCCTCTATGTCGGCCTTGTCGGGGTCGGAAAGAGGTCTATACGCGACCAAAAATCCACCTTTTTGCAGACTTCCTAACACATACGGAGATATTTTTGAGGCAGTCAGCCCCAAGATAGAGTCAAACGCTCTGCATCAATTAAAGGCTGGTTCGATCCTCTTTCAGATGCATATTACGGAGTACTGTCACATTTCCTCTATGTCGGCCTTGTCGGGGTCGAAAAGAGGTCTATCCGCGACAAAAAATCCAATTTTTCTGCAGATTTTCTACCACATACAGAGACAATTTTGAGGCAGTCAGCCCCAAGATAGAGCCAAACGCTCTGTGGCAGTTAAAAGCTGGTTTGATCCTCTTTCATATGCATATAAAGAAGTGGTGTCACATTTGCTCTATTTCGGCCTTGTCGGGGTCGGAAAGAGGTCTATACGCGAGTTAAAATCCATTTTTTTGCAGATTTCCTACGCATACAAAGATATTTTATAGGAAGTCAGCCCCAAGATAGAGCCAACAGCTCTACAGCAGTTGAAAGCTGGTTTGATCCTCTTTCATATGCATATAAAGAAGTGGTGTCACATTTCCTCTATGTCGGCCTTGTCGGGGTCGGAATGCGGTCTATACGCGACAAAAAAAATCCATTTCTTTTGCAGTTTTTCTACCACATAAGGAGACTTTTTTGAGGCAGTCAGCCCCAAGATAGAGCCAAAGACTTTTCAGGACTCAAAAGCTGGTTCAATCTTCTTTCGTATGCATATGAAGAAGTGGTGTCACATTTCCTCTATGTCGGCCTTGTCGGGGTCGGAAAGAGGTCTATACGCGACCGAAAATCCAACTTTTTTTGCAGATTTCCTACCACTAACGAGAAATTTTTGAGGTAGTCAGCCCCAAGCTTGAGCCAAACCCTCTGCAACAATTAAAAGCTGGTTTGATCCTCTTTCATATGCATTTGAGGAAGTGGTGTCACATTTCCTTATTGTCGGCCTTGTCGGGGTCGGAAAGAGGTCTATACGCGACCAAAAATTCCACTCTTTGCAGATTTCCTAACACATACGGAGATATTTTTGAAGCAGTCAGCCCCAAGATAGAGCCAAACGCTCTGCGGCAGTTAAAAGCTGGTTTGATCCTCTTTCATAAGCATATAAAGAAGTGGTGTCACATTTCCTCTATGTCATCCTTGTCGGGGTCGGAAGGAGGTCTATACGCGAGTAAAAATCCAATTTTTTAGCAGATTTCCCACCACATACAGATACATTTTTGAGGCAGTCAGCCCCAAGATAGAGCCAAACGCTCTGCAGCAGTTAAAAGCTGGTTTGATCATCTCTCATATGCATATAAAGAAGTGGTGTCGCATTTCTTCTATGTCGGCCTTGTCGGGGTTGAAAGAGACTATACGCGCCAAAAAATCCCCCTTTTTGCAGATTACCTACCACATAGGGAGACATTGTTGAGGCAGTCAGCCCCAAGATAGAGCCAAAGACTTTTCAGGACTCGAAAGCTGGTTCAATTTCCTTCCGTTTGCATATAAAGAAGTGGTGTCACATTTCCTCTATTTCGGCCTTGTCGGGATCGGAAAGAGGTCTATACGCGACCAAATATCCAACTTTTTTGCAGATTTCCTACCACTTACGAGACATTTTTGAGGTAGTCAGCCCCAAGATGATAGAGCCAAACGCTCTGCAACAATTAAAGCTGGTTCGATGCTCTTTCATATGCATTTGAGGAAGTGGTGTCACATTTCCTTTATGTCGGCCTTGTCGGGGTCGGAAAGAGGTTTATACGCGACCAAAAATCCACCTTTTTGCAGACTTCCTAACACATACGGAGATATTTTTGAGGCAGTCAGCCCCAAGATAGAGTCAAACGCTCTGCAGCAATTAAAGGCTGGTTCGATCCTCTTTCAGATGCATATTACGGAGTGCTGTCACATTTCCTCTATGTCGGCCTTGTCGGGGTCGAAAAGAGGTCTATCCGCGACAAAAAATCCAATTCTTCTGCAGATTTTCTACCACATACAGAGACAATTTTGAGGCAGTCAGCCCCAAGATAGAGCCAAACGCTCTGTGGCAGTTAAAAGCTGGTTTGATCCTCTTTCATATGCATATAAAGAAGTGGTGTCACATTTGCTCTATTTCGGCCTTGTCGGGGTCGGAAAGAGGTCTATACGCGAGTTAAAATCCATTTTTTGCAGATTTCCTACGCATACAAAGATATTTTATAGGAAGTCAGCCCCAAGATAGAGCCAACAGCTCTACAGCAGTTGAAAGCTGGTTTGATCCTCTTTCATATGCATATAAAGAAGTGGTGTCACATTTCCTCTATGTCGGCCTTGTCGGGGTCGGAATGAGGTCTATACGCGACAAAAAAGAATCCATTTCTTTTGCAGATTTTCTACCACATAAGGAGACTTTTTTGAGGCAGTCAGCCCCAAGAAAGAGCCAAAGACTTTTCAGGACTCGAAAGCTGGTTCAATCTTCTTTCGTATGCATATGAAGAAGTGGTGTCACATTTCCTCTATGTCGGCCTTGTCGGGGTCGGAAAGAGGTCTATACGCGACCGAAAATCCAACTTTTTTTGCAGATTTCCTACCACTAACGAGAAATTTTTGAGGTAGTCAGCCCCAAGATAGAGCCAAACCCTCTGCAACAATTAAAAGCTGGTTTGATCCTCTTTCATATGCATTTGAGGAAGTGGTGTCACATTTCCTTTATGTCGGCCTTGTCGGGGTCGGAAAGAGGTCTATACGCGACCAAAAATTATTCCCCTCTTTGCAGATTTCCTAACACATACGGAGATATTTTTGAAGCAGTCAGCGCCAAGATAGAGCCAAACGCTCTGCAGCAGTTAAAAGCTGGTTTGATCCTCTTTCATATGCATATAAAGAAGTGGTGTCACATTTCCTCTATGTCATCCTTGTCGGGGTCGGAAGGAGGTCTATACGCGAGTAAAAATCCAATTTTTTAGCAGATTTCCCACCACATACAGAGACATTTTTGAGGCAGTCAGCCCCAAGATAGAGCCAAACGCTCTGCAGCAGTTAAAAGCTGGTTTGATCGTCTCTCATATGCATATAAAGAAGTGGTGTCGCATTTCCTCTATGTCGGCCTTGTCGGGGTTGAAAGAGACTATACGCGCCAAAAAATCCCCCTTTTTGCAGATTACCTACCACATAGGGAGACATTTTTGAGGCAGTCAGCCCCAAGATAGAGCCAAAGACTTTTCAGGACTCGAAAGCTGGTTCAATCTCCTTCCGTTTGCATATAAAGAATTGGTGTCACATTTCCTCTATTTCGGCCTTGTCGGGATCGGAAAGAGGTCTATACGCGACCAAATATCCAACTTTTTTGCAGATTTCCTACCACTTACGAGACATTTTTGAGGTAGTCAGCCCCAAGATGATAGAGCCAAACGCTCTGCAACAATTAAAGCTGGTTCGATGCTCTTTCATATGCATTTGAGGAAGTGGTGTCACATTTCCTTTATGTCGGCCTTGTCGGGGTCGGTAAAAGGTCTATACGCGACCAAAAATCCCCCTTTTTGCAGATTTCCTAACACATACGGAGATATTTTTTAGGCAGTCAGCCCCAAGATAGAGCCGAACGCTCTGCAGCAATTAAAGGTTGGTTCAATCCTCTCTCAGATGCATATAACGAAGTGGTGTCACATTTCCTCTATGTCGGCCTTGTCGGGGTCGGAATGAGGTCTATACGCGACAAAAAATCCATTCTTTTGCAGATTTTCTACCACATACAGAGACATTTTGAGGCAGTCAGCCCCAAGATAGAGCCGAACGCTCTGCAGCAATTAAAGGTTGGTTCGATCCTCTTTCGTATGCATTTGAGGAAGTGGTGTCACATTTCCTTTATGTCGGCCTTGTCGGGGTCAGAAAGAGGTCTATACGCGACCAAAAGTCCCTGGTTTGCAGATTTCCTACACCATACGAAGGAATTTTTGGGGCAGTTAGCTCCACAATAGAGCCGAAGTCTATTCAGGACTCGAAAGCTGGTTCGATCCTCTTTCAGATGCATATGAGAAGTGGTGTCACATTTCCTCTATGTCGGCCTTGTTGCGGTCGGATTAAGGCGCCTATCCGCCACTAAAAATCCGCTTTTTCGGATTATTTTACCAAATTCCTACACTCCTTTCAGGCAGTCCTCTTGAGGATGCGAAAACCGCTTCGATCCTCTTTCGGATGCATATGAAGAAGTTCTGTCACATTTCCTATGTGTCGGCCCTGATTTGCTCGAAAAGCGTCATATCTGCATCCAAAAATTGCGGATATTTTACCACTTACGGGGACACCTTTTGGCAGTCAGACCCAAGACTACTTTAGGAGTCGAAAGGTTCGATCCCCTTGAAATGTTGTCGCATTTCCTCTACGTCGGTCTACTCTGGGTCGGAAAAAATTCGACCAGCGGCCCCCAGCACCCCCACCCCCCCCCCAAAAAAAACACCCCCCGTCTGCACCTACATTTTCTTTTGTATCCTAATGTACTTCTACATTGTTTTTAAAAGAGAAATCACACACACACACACGCACGCACGCACGCACACACACACACTCACCCCTCGCCCAATAACAGAAAAGTAATATTATTTGAGGAAATATTATTCTTGTTTAACATTTATGTTAACTTGTTGAACTAACGTTTACACCTTTTAACGTTCAGTTCTAAATTTTAATCAGCAGGGTTTTTATCTTTTAAAATAAGCTACCTTCATTGCATGTTTTGCGAACTGATTCAATATTAAAATGAATAAAATAACTATTGTTTAGCAATAACTTTATTATTCTAGATCTCTTACATAAATAGCAGCTTGCCGGCTACATTAAAAATAGTATCGGGTATCGTTGTGGCTCGCAGTAACTGCTTGCTGGAAACTGCTTGCCAGCTTGTCGTTCGTCCTTTCGCTCTGGCGAAAAAAAGAAATGGGCGAGGAGTGCCAAATGTCTAAAGAATGTAAGAGCAGGTTCGGGTTTATTACGATTTTACCCGAAATTTGTCGATATTTACCGATTCATTAGGGTCCGTAATCCTCAAAGGTGGTATTTTTAATGATTGTCATTAATGATTACCAAACTTTCTTTAAGAAACAACAACAATTAAGTCGTTGTTATCTAAAAAGCTCCTGCAGAATGCTATTCAATGAACGCTGTTAGTATACAAAATTAGAGAGATGCTTCCTTGCGATGTATCATGGGGATTGTATCTTTTTAATAATATGCATCATACTTTATTGCCAACTCCATATATAATACAAAATAGTTTGCATATACTGGTAATAATTTGACAGAAAGGTTTGAGTCCCAAGATACAAAACTTAGCTTCTGGTCTCCCTATTTATTGAGAGTAAATGAATGACAGAAAAAAGCAACCAACATACATCTCCATTATATTCCGTTTTGGAATGTCTAATGTCAGAATCTCCAACACAGATCAAACGTAATGTAAGATAGCTACGCCGGTAATATATTGTATACAAATTAATGCGAGTAAGGATGCTGTTTGCGACTTTAAAGGTGGCATGCGACAGTTTGCCCAAATGGTGTACATGTAACAAATTCTTATCCCTCTTCTGTGGAATTTGTGAAATGTGTCGCTTTAAATGTCAATTATTTCCAAATATATAAAAAAAGCACAATGGTGATTTCAGTTAAAAAAGATATCGACGGCAGAGCTGATTACACGGATGATCACGTAACGTGACCTTAAAAGTAAGTGGTCACGTGGTTTTATTAGTTAAAAATTATCGAACTGTGCAACGTGGCTCGCATAGAAAATACATTTTTGTAATGATAAGTGAGGTGTTATGTTTTATATTTCCCATGGATGGTGGGCACTTATAAACAACATTTCGCGGGATCGTTTCATGTAGTAATAATTATTTTGGTTGAATGAAAGACATCGTCCAAACTGTAGGATACCGCCTTTAAAGCTACGCTTTACAACATCGTTATAAACACAAAGCAGGCATACTCTGACTATAAAAAAAGAGATGCAGTTTATTGGTCTCCAACTGTAACGTCTCTGACCATTTACTTCCGTACACGTTGGTTTGAGACCCGATCTAGCCGAAGAACTTAATGAGGTAAAATCTTTCAGCTGACCTAAGGTGCACCGGTGATTCTACCCAGACATGTATCTAGGGTCTTTCTCCGCAATAATAGCTGGACGTACCTTAAATGACGATAGTTGTGTTATTTCAAAAACAACAACAAAACAATAAAAAGTGAAAAATATATATCTAAAAGAAAAAACATGGAATTCCATGGTCGTTTGTTAATAAATCACACTTTTTGGGCTGAATTAATTCAAAATCGTGTGACTGATTATGAAAAGGTTTGTTTACAGAAAACGTTCAAAGGGCATTTCTTTTATTTTTTCGATGTAAACTGACAATTATCTGAAGTTATTACCATAGTTATAAGCTAAAAGACAGGTATAAATTTGATGAAATACATAAATTGCTACATAATATGATTTTTCTTCTTTTGTACCATTTTCATATTTTATGTATGTACATGTAAATGGATTTCTTTTCAAGTATGTTTTTATAAGGCAAGTTTTAAACCAAACAAATATCAAGTTCAATTTAAATATGTCTAATTTCTTTCGTATAGTCTCTACATGTACGTGCTTTCATCCGCTCAGCCCAAGTAAAGAAGCCTCACGAACAAATGCAGGATGTTCAACACATGTTACCACAGTGTAGGCAGCACTATATCTGGTGCATGTAAGCATCGTATCTAAATTACTGTGAGGTTGTAGTGGGCGATACAGCCAACTTACCTGAAAGCAATATAGGTAAGCTATAAATATATCTATTGTGAGTAGCTATTTTCCTTATAGTATTCCAATATCTTGAAATAAAATTTGATTTTTTGAAGCAAAATATCCCATAATTCTTAACTCTAGCCAACTTATGTTGCCGGTGGTTTTATACATTGATGTAGCGTCTTCTTTCACCGTTAATAGTTTGACGTCACTATCAGTACCATTACTAATTAACTATGTCATAATGTTTATTGCATTTACTGCTCCGTTCACATTTTGGTGAACCAAAAATTCTTAAAACTGGACCAATACTTATATTTTATGCTTACGAAACGGTATTATTTCCTAGATCATGTTATGGTTTGCAAAGACATGATGATTACCCACTATCATTATTGTAAAAAGTGTGGTATTGAAGTAAGTATAGATAAGTAAGCTGTAATTGTAGTTAACAAGGCAAATAATCATGTTGTGAATGTTGTGAAATATCTTATAAAAAGGAATTACTTAAAATGAAGATGCATTTATATACATTGTACATTGATGTTACATTTAAACAAACTGTTGTTACTACGCTTCTTAAAACATTTATCAGAAAGTGGGCTGCAAGCATTATACTCATTGAAACTTTGTGATTTATTATTGGTGGACCATAGGAGCAGTTTTATTCGGAAACAGTCTCTGAAATTGTCTTAATATAACCTATCTAGCCTATGCACAGCTTAAATTGGTTGTTGTAGGACTTCTACACCCGTTATTATAAATACGTGACTGACAGTCTGGACTGATAACCGCATGCTATCTATATCACAGTGAAGGCAGCATCATACTTGATGAAGTTCACCACCATGTCTGTGAATATAATGTTGTTATTAAGGCACCCTAACCCAGTTTGTACAAGTACAGTTTTATGTAGCTTCCCAATCTACGACGTTTAGTTTTTATGTTCTGTGAGATCTAATATTTTATTACAATATTATTTTAATTTAATATCGTATCTTAAGCGCGTATTGCAAGCCATAGCACTCATTTTTATTGTAAAAATTCTGCGTGTGATTAAACATTTTTTTTTTCAAAATTGTGTGGTTTTATAAAGAACAGTTCTATAAACCACGCGATTAATGTCGTAAACCGGATGTTCATTTTTTTTTCTCCAAACCTATGAATAAGCACTATTTAAATAATTTAGCATTTAATTGAGAGATAAAGCATTTATCATTGTTGGATGATGTACTAGTCGCTACACCATAGGCACTGACTTTTGTTTAGTCATGAGACTTTTTCGGGATGCATGCGCCCGGACCCCTCCCCCACTCCCCATTTGCGACCAAGCGTACATATTATCATGCCTAACTACGCCCCTGCGTTATCTTAAAACTAAATGCTTATCTTATTTTATAAATACCTAACTGTGCAGCGTGGCGGTGGATAGGAAATACGTATAAGTATCGTTTCAGTTTTCACCTCATGTACATCTGATTTCAGATGAACAAAGAAGGGAGGACACTGATTTAGCTGCTCAGAAGTAAAGAGAGCATTAATTTCAAAATGTGTGAAAGGGTCTTTTAGTTTTGTATAACCTTAAATAAATAAAATAAACACAACAACGCTTTACAACTCATTCAAGTGTTAATGTATGTACATATCACTACATTACATCAATAAAAGGTTATTTGTAGGTTAGTTATTTGCCATTACATGCATTTAAAGTTTACTGTGTTTAGAAGCCTTAATGTGGTGTTTTATATCACACATTGTCAAATTTGTGGTAAATATTACTGTGATATTCCTCTCTGGCGAGTAGCATAGGCGAGTACACTGCCCAAAGGTGCCATTAAGGCGCATTGGCGCTTTGATATTATTTAATTAAAACCCATTATAACAAGGCCGTCCATATAAGAACCAAACTATCTACATATCGCATATATCAATCTGATCAGCACACACAGAGACACTTTGATTGTATTCATGTTTAAAGAACAGACGTGTGACAGGACACTTCTAGTCTTGTAACATACTTATAATGTGCATGGTCATCTTTGTTTAAAGAAAATGTGCATTATTACAATTGGATCAATATTTCTATCTGTTTATACATTAGGTTTCCTTTTAGTCATAGACACCTTATCTAGTATGGTCACATGCTGATGTTTTATATTGGTTTTATGTACACAGACAAAAAGCCTGAATCTAATTGACTTTAAAAAATACACAACAGAATAATATATTCTAGCCGTAAATGAAACATGACGTAAGGTATCATAACGCACTTTATTTGCATAAATTCGACAAGTTTCTCTAGTCTTTATACACTGTGAAACATTTTCGAAATGGTGTTGTCGACAATTTACCGGAATAATGACGTAGGTACTGGAATATCGAAAGGTAAATTTTACTCGAAAACATATTCATTTAAAAATTTGAGTTCTGGGGAAATTGTATAAATGCAGGTAAATTTCCGTTGTGTCAACACACGGTCAAAATGACCTGTGTGATTGCACTCGGTGTATTGTGGGTAAAGAAGTTCTTCAACATGGCTGTTATGAATACGGAAGTGGTTACTAAAATGAACAAAACAAGTACGAAGAGGTATACAACAGATTATTTTGGCATTTTTTATACATTCTAATAGTTAAAATATGTTTCGTGCAAAAATTTTGAACTAAGATTTGTAAACGGTCCAGACTTTAACGTAGTGACGTCACACGCTATGTATAATGGACATATTACTGTTTAACGAAAGCGAAAGTAGCAAAACTTGCTCATCGTATTTTTTTCCATTTATCTATAAATATCAAGACTTTAAAAGTTTCTGGACATAGAATAAGGCCTTAGAATATGTTTTTTAGTCATTTATCTTAATTCAATGAATATTATAATCGAACGTATTTCCTACGCGGAACTATATTTTATGTAGGCACAAATCTCAAATTTTGGGTGAGTTATGAGTCGTAGTATAGAGATGACTTAAACGTAGTGACGTCACGCTATGTATAGAATGGGTAAATTTCCATAAATTAGGACCTATAAGAGACATAACTCTTGTGCATTTGGAGCATATAAATTAAATCAAGAGTAATTAAAGGCTTACAATGGATAAACATTAACGAAAAATAACTGAAGGCAAGGCAAACTGTTAATAACAGTAACAAGAAACAGAGACACAGTTATGATATATCATAATGGCAACCCATCCTTTTATTATTGTTGTCACCCATATATTTTATTATATAAAAAGCTGAAATTTAAAATACAAACTGAACATATTATATCCTACATAAAATTACAATATGCAAGATCACACATACATAATTGATGTTCATGAAATCTGCGGATAAAAACTTTTATATATATATAAACACAGGATAAGGCACAAATAAAAAACAGTTTGTCTCAAATGAGGGTCTGATGTATTCACGTAAAAGTAATACACATGTAAATCATTAACTATATAGTCTCTAATTGTGTTCAAGCTTTACGATTGTGGCTTAAATAAGATATAAGTATTTATTTCTGTATTTTATTTGTTTTAGATTTTGTCCGTTAACGTGGCAAACTTGAATTCAGCACGTTTAGTATGTTTTAGCACTTGTGTTGTATTCGCCAAGAAAATATTTACTAAAGAACCTACATAGTCTTACTTCATGACATGTTCATTATTTATAAGCAAATCGGATAAGCCATTTTAGATGAGGAAAAAAAAGAAAAATCTATTTTATAGCATGAAGAAAAAAATAAAAAAATAACAAGTATATAATATATATAATATAAGTATATAATGTTACAATTTACATTTCAATGTCGATACATGTTGATAATTCAGTGTTTGGGAAGAGCTAATGGTAATGACTCATATGTAAGCTTAAAAGCTAAATACACATATTTATACGAGGGATGTTCAATAAGTATGGAGGGTGCAGACTTTCTCAGATACGTTATTATGATGGATGAGACTTCACTTCATCTACACGACCCCGAGACACGCGTCCATTCTGCCGTCTGGAGACGCGCTGGCTCCCTGCCTCCACTGAAGGCTCGTGTAAACTGCTCGGCCGGCAAGCAGATGTATGCTATGTTTGCGGACTCTATTTCACCCCGTTCCCGTCGGAAAAATCATCAACGCTATTTTCCAAAGGCGTGTATAAGTATAAAACTTACAAAAAATATTTATTAAATCAATCTGCTTATTTAGTATTTTACTAGAATATGCTTATTGTAGATGAATTTCACTATGATATATAATATAATAAATTAAAGAATGAAAGGAAACAACAAAAGAATAAACAATTACATACGCGTAAATTGTTCTATCAATCGCATTTTTATAGAATAGACTTACATAAAGACATCACATACTGTTTGATACGCATTTCGTTATTATAATATTTTTCTATGTTAAATATGTTAACAGGTGCTTAGACGGGATCTACAATCCGTAAGAAACGACCGGAAATACGATTAGAAAAGTTCATGATGCACCATGACAACGTGTCTGCTCATACTGCCGCCGCTACGCAACTGGAGATCGGTGTACTCGGGATGAGACAGATGAGTCACCCACCTTACTTGCTGGACCTCGCACCTTTTGACTTTGCGATATTCCCGCATATCAAACTTCAGGTAAAGGGGCACGACTTGAAACATTGAAAGACCTACAGACGGCCGTAAATGGTATAATAAAGTCAACAACAAGTGAGTCGTATGAAGACATTGTCATCAATCAGCCACCAAAGATGTGTTCTGCATTCGGGAGCATATTTTGAAAAGCCATGAATGAATGTGAGAAAACATTATAGCTCGTACAAACACTAGATGTAATGTATCCAGGGATTCGTCATTATTTTCTCTAAAAGTCTTGTATGAGTATATATTTATACAATCTGTAGTAACCATAGTTAATAAATTAAAAATCACTATTTAAGTCGTTGTTTGTTTTTCATTTCCAATACGAGCACAGTAGTCTATGGTGTCGCTAATCTGTAAGTGTAAACCTCAATACTGGAATCTGACCTGCTTGTACAGACGTGTAATTAGTATCTTTGGAACTTTTGGCAAAGGTAAACTTCACACCTCCCGCTGTAACCTCTGATTTGCCACTGTTACCATAGTAGGTATCACCACCCTTGATAGTTGTACATACACTGTACTTGTGACCAGCTCTGAGTGTAATACCATGGTCCCCATTGTACTGCAGCACTTTCACTGGAACAAGGTCTTTACCTGACGAGGGATGTGTACTCTTGCATTGAACTAAATCATGGCCGTCTTCACTTATGTTCAGGGTCACTGTCATCGACTTCGGACCAGGATATAGCAGTACGTATAACAATATGATAGTTTGATTAACTGTCACATCAATGGCGTCTGATTCTCCACCATGGACCCAATCTGCAGAGGAAGATCTTTCTGCAAACCGATGTACTTCGAACTCCTCGTCAACTTTGTCAAATTGTGTCGGCATCAACTGCTGCTGCAGACTATTTAAAGTACCGAACTCTTTCACCTCGGTTAGAACCTTGGCCAAAAATGTGTTTAGAGTAAATTCAGATTTCTTTACACAATTTCTCTTTTCAGCTTCTAGTAACTGTTTTTCTACGTGTTTTATGTCCGTCTCAACCGTTTTCATAACGATAAACAACTCTCGTTCATTTTCAGATTTAGTATAATGTCTGGCCAGTTCATGCCCAGTTGCCATCGAAATAGAAAGTTCTTTGTGCACTGACTGCAGCGCCTGCATGTTCTCCATAGCAGTATCTCTAATTTTCTTTGCTGCTTCCTTTATCTCGTGGACAAGCTTTTCTATGAATGCCTTTAAATTGCTCTCAGCGTCTTCAATTCTAGCAATAGCAATTTCGTACTGACTTTTGGCAACATCAATGTTATTTACAACGCTCTCGATATTCTTTTTCAATCTTTGTTCCAACTTCAACATGTTTTCCATAATGGTTTTTAACTCTAATGTTTCACTTACTTTTATTCCTGAAAGATTCACTATATTGTCACATTTTCGATGTTTGTCGATGAAACAATCACTGCACCCGAGTTCTTTGTGATCCTCACAATAATACCTCAATGGCTCCTCTCCGTGAGTGTCGCACTTCGTCACAACGTGTTTTAATTGTTTGCGGGCCTTCATATCTTCCAGAGGTTTCAGCTGGTGGTTGCGCATTATTTTTAGCCTACAGTGTCCCTGGTAACAATCTCCACAAAGTAGTTCATCACATGTCTCGCACCAGCCAACTGCTGGCTTCTTGTTATCCCCAGCTAGGCATGGTTCGCATAGATCTTGGACATCTTCATATTTATCCGGCTCGGTGTCTGAGCCCCGAACTTGCCCATGAACCTCATCAGTCATTGTCACTACAACAGGTAAAACATAATATAATTACTACGTTATCTGCCTTCAAAATTGTATAACCGTATGTGTGCAAAGAGCTTGATCGTAAAAATAGAGATTTTGTGAACCTGCATTTAAACCTTCTGTAGCACAATTTATTGTATGACAAGCTGGATAATGGTATATAAGGACGGATAATCTTTTCTGTCGGTGGGAGCTATAGCCACAATGTTTCCGGCTATTTTGCGAACTTAGTTTTCAAACAATAATGTTAGCAAAAGGACAAAAGAAAGACAATGGAAAATGAACGTCATCTAGTAAATAAACCATAGACCCGATCCGGGAGAACAAAACAGACCATTAAAGATTAAACCAACTAAATGAAATATTATCAATAAATATACTCTGGTCAATTCCTGACAATCATCAAAGCGTCATTACAATAATACCTATTTATAAATGTCATCTGAAGAATTTGCTTTGCACTTATAATGCGCCTTTAAGCGTCACGTAAGATGTCAATATTTGAAAAACTGGTAAAATGCACAAAGTACCCCATTCATGTGGTGTATTTGTTGACCAATTAAATGTATATTAAATGTTAGAATATAATTTATTATGCATTATCTACGTAACTACGTGCGTAGATGCTTAACGCTAAGATTTAAGCTAGTGCTCTACTTCTTTTTAGCCCACCTTACCCAATAACGACCTCCAAGACCCACTTACGAACTGATTGAAGAGTTCATGCATACAAACAAACTGGCCAAAGTAAGTGAAGTTAAAGCCATAAATGTGGCCTTCAAAATTTTCCTAAATTTGACCTAGTAACCTAGATTTTTACCCCATGGGGCCCAGTTACGAATTCATCCAGAAATTCTGGCAGACAATTATTCAGACCAAGTTTTTAAAACTGCATATAAACTGTAGCCAGTAGTGTCGTAATAAGTTAATTGTTGACGACGCACGACTCACGACGGGATTTCAGACGAGTTCATATTGAAGACATTGTGCTTAGGTGACTCGAACAACAAAACACAACAAAGCCATTCATTTATTTGACACTTGTAAGGTAGAAATATCTTGCACATGTTACAGCCTATTGTTGAGCATAGAAAAGATCCTACAAATACATATCATCTGAATACAAGAACAACATACTGATATGATTTATATAACTACAATAGCTTTAGTTATACACAAACATTTATTATTCCAGAGTTAAATACTTGTATCAGTGGACAGAGGTCTGAGAAGTATTAATATTAACACAGTTTTATTTTGTCAATATAACAAGCTAACATATAACATTTGATAATAACTTGAGGCAACCAATCAAAAATAAATCTCATTAAAATTATCATCTATAATGATGAGACCAAAATTTAACAGAGTTAATCTTACAGATTATTGCGAAAACGAAAGTAGAAAAAATAAGAGATTTAATTTCACTTAAGTCAGTGTATATTCTTTGGAAGTCCAGTAAGCACAATTTATTGTGAAATTCAATTTATATTAAATAGTAAATCCAACACAAAGATACTGAGACACAAAGATACTGCGGCACAACATGCAAATTCGAAGTTTATAAACAGTCTATATTATCCTATAATGGTTGTATCCCTAACCCTGTTAGTCCCGGATTTTGCAAAGACGTCAGCTTACGTGTGTTAGTCACATTAGTACACTTTTTTATCAACCAAAAGTTCCACGAGGACGTGTGCATTTACCTTCAATAAAACACATAAATAAGGACGTAGAACACAAACTGTTACCTTCAATATGGCTGCCATGTACGCCCCAGTGGACATAGACTTGTCTTTTGCTCACTCAGTACTGTTATCATGATTATATGCGATGTTACTAAAAATAGACGTATCATAAAATCGTATTTCATGGGTTGTCTCGCCTGCAACGTGTAGTCGAATATTGTTTTTCGACGCGCAAGTTAACAGATCTGTGTTATTTTTAAAAGTGAATAAAGTTGTGATTTGAAAACGGTGTGAACGTATACGCTTCTGCCTGACGTATGTAATTAAGTTTGTAGTGAATCATTTTCATCTTTAAAGAAACGATGTTTTGTATTAAGAAGCATTTATTGCTTAAACTGGGAAGTTAGAACTGCATTTTTTAGCTTTATCAACGGCCTTTAATTACACATTTTTCCTTCGCTTAACACATGGTCAATTCAACAATTGGCATGCTTATTTTATGTAAAATTGGACAAAACATAAAAGATCGTTTAACATCCAGGTACATTGGATTACAGATAACACATAAGACAAGAAAAATACGCTAAGATGGGTAATTATGAAATACAATCTCACAGTAAATTGAAGCATTAGTAACGTTTGTCTAGATGCGGATTTACAGTTTACTTTATGTAGAGTAGAGATCAAACGGACCTTTTTGAACATTTTGTATACATAGTTTAAGATTCAAATGGTTTATTTATTATTCTTATTTAATTATACATTATATACATTTTATATGAAATCTTTATATAAACGTGAGACATTTTACGCAAGTACGATGTAATAAAATGAAACACTAAGAACCTTAATCATAAACCACTCTCAAGTATTAATTGTGCAAGATCTTGTAGAAGAAACACGTCTGTTAATGTGACGTGGTGTAAATGGTGCGTGGCGTGTTTTTGAAGTTTATGGACATATATTATTCTATTTGATTTTCGTAAAGTTTGGTCAGGACCCAAGTTTGCTGAGTGTAGAGTGTGTTTAGTTGTGAAGACAGGAAGATATAAAAGGATACGACGAAGTAGTGGGAGTGAAAATGCTGACAGAAGGACATTACACAGGGAGGCCCTGTTGGGGGTTCTACAGAGCAGCCATCACACTATAGCTCGGTGAGTGAATGCCAAATCAGTGCTGTATGTTGATAGTTTTGAGATGTAAATGACTTGCTAGACAGTGTCTTCTCCCCGACAACGCCGACGGTACCGTCGGTACCGACGGGTAGCAACCGAAGCACAGCCGAGGACGTTCGTTCTGATACAGGGGCGGATCGACAGCCGGGCACGGTAAGAATGGCGACCTTAGTCGGAGATGGGGTACGTGTGGAATCCTCAAGTGTAGACATCGTTAGGTTGCTGATGATGATAGACACTTAGCTAGATTCAGAGGATAAAAGACTACGAGCAGTGGAATAGATGAATGTATAAAGGTAGATGGGACAGGGGTGGATTCGAAGGTGGGAAATTTTACCTTTACATCCTAACTTGGGTCATCTGTAATCGATTATGTAGCAACAAGAGAATGCAATTTCGCACGTGTCTCACGTTTTGCTATAGCAGCCAATAATGGCTGGAATGAACCACTGCTCAGTGTTGTTTGTCCTGTCATGCAATACCGGTTTACACGAGGAAGTATGTTATGATGATATGTCTATAAAATGGAACGAAGATATTTTCTCATTCATTTAATTGCTAAATTGCCTGAGTTGAATGCACTTACTGGAAGTATATGTTTAAATAACGAGTCAGTTTGTAAGGTTAATGTAATGAGGTTATAAGAGATGTAACTGATCAACTTTATGTTAAGCATGTAACTCGTCAGATCCGTGAGTCATTTCCTGATGTTCCAATATCCATTCTTAATAAAGAGTGGTTTGACACAGAGTGTATGAAAGCGAGGAAACGTTATTTGGGTGCTCGTGATATATTCTATCATGACAAATCGGACATCAATTGAATCACTTAATGTCATCGTAAAAGTTATTATAAGACCCTTATAAAAAAAATGATCATTTACTTAACGGAAAATTGAGTAAATTAAAAATCTTAGGATCTGCAAACCTAGGGAATTAGGAAGTGCTTTAATAGCTCGAAGAGTGATAATGATTGTGGAATATCACTTGACCAGTTTTATAGTTATTTTCGTAATCTGGAGAAGGATATATTTAAAAGACGTACTGTCGAGACCGAATTCTTTAGTAGTGAGCATGATTTTAATAAATACACTAATGGCGATTTTATTAATAAATCAATAACTGTCGATGAAGTGATTTCTGCAATAAAGCATCTAAAGTCTTGTAAGGCGGGTGGAATTGATTGTCTTATTAATTAGTACTTCATTGAAAGCAATGATATAATTAGTGGCAATATTTGTGACGTTTTAATGTTTTTTTTATTAGTGGTAGCTTTCCCGCAGATTGGACTAATAGTATAATTGTTCCTTTATATAAAAAGGGTGATCCAAATAATTATCGAGGCATCACTCTCTTGAGTGTCTTTGGTAAATTGTTTACATCTGTAGTAAATAAACGGATTGAAAGGTTTGCTGAACTTAACTCTAGTATTGGTGACAATCAGTATGGTTTGCGAAAGCAACAGTCTACTGCTGATGCTATTTTTGCTCTCAACTCAATAGTTCAGCATTATATGTTTATATACAGCCATGGCCGACCGAAGTAAGTGTTTTGATGGTATCAACAAAAATGCACTCTGACTAAAGCTATATAGAAAACAATTCAAGAAAAGATGTTAATGATTGATAAAAATATGTATCAGAATGTTACATATTGTGTAAAGACATGTAATAGTTTTCTGATGTCTTCTTTACTACAGTTGGCTTTAGACAAGGTGAGGTCGTTTTACCAATCTAAGCGTCGTTGTTCTTAGATGACCTTTGGAAACATTTAAGAAATAACCTAACCTCTCATATTATTATTAGAGACGTTGTTCTTATCGTGATACTTTTTGCGGATAATATGGTTATTTTAGGGCAGTGCCCTGGCGACTTACAAGCCAAACTAGATTTACTTTACGATTACTGCCAAACTTGGAGTTTAGAAGTCAATATTTCCAAAACAAAGATTATGGTTTTTACAAAAAGGGGGAACGCCCACAGCAACGAGACATTTACATCCAATTGGAGTGATATAGTGGTTTTAGGTGCTTTTAATTACATTCTTGCATCACAGTGACCAACGTTTTACTTTGTTTTGCACTTTTATTGTAAGATGATGTACTCTATACAAATCTTAATAAATATATGTTGGTTCTGTTTGACGCTTTAAATGTAGTATCCGAGTGTTTCTTTATATCTAATACATGTAACATCAACTTACAACTGCTCTGGGGTATTAGTACAGCATTGCTGCATAAATATATACTTTAGTTGACGTTACGTCTTTTTATAACATTACCCCATTTGTTATACATTACAAATTACAAGATATATAGCTTCAGATTTCCATTATTTCCTAATCTATAAACAAACATGATAGGACTGGACCTGGTAGCGCAATGGGTAGAGCGTCGGTTACAGGTAAAGGAGACCTCGGGTTCGATCGCGGGCCGCGACATACAAAAGTTGTTAAAATGGTAGTGGTATAGCTTCCTTGCTAACGCCCAAGCAAAGATTAAGGTAGGTTCACGACTGGTTAGGCCGGTGTTAGGATAATGTGACTGGGTGTGGTATCATGCCAGGTGTTCACGGCATGCTTTACACAGTCAAGATAGCAGTATATCTGCTTCAAGTGGACACCGTCTCCAGATAACGAAAATACCGTTGGTGGGACGATAAACCCAACAAACAAACATGATATGGAGTTCGGTTAAAAATAGATATCGACCTGTCAGACCTGTTTGCCTGGTTGATCATGTAAGGTAATATTTTAAAGTGGTATTCGACAGTTTGCCTTTATCTGATACATGTTAATTCATTTTGCTACGGTTCAGGGGGAATTTAGGCATAACTTCTGCATAAACTCATACTTTAGTCCGAGTAAAGTGGGTTCTGAAGGCTACCTTTATTGTTAGACGTACAAATTGCAAAATCATCACGCTAAATGTTCTCTATTTCCAAATCTGTAAAGAACGATAGTGATGTCTGCTAAAAATAGATATCGGCGTCAGAGCTAACTACCCGGATGACGATATAACGTGAGCTCAAAAGTAAGTTGTCACGTGGCTTTCTTAGTTTAAAAATAGCTATCTCTGCAGCATGGCTCAGATAGGAAATACCCGTTTGCTATGGCGAGTGCGGATTTAAGCTGCTCTGTTCACACGGCTCTAGGGCATCAATGATCTTTTCAGTTAACAATGACTTTTTTTACTTATTTGAGCAAAAAATCTTTGGTCTAAACTGTCGGATACTACCTTTAAGTATATCATGTTTACCTTGAGATATTCATATTTGATAATGATCGCCCCAAAGCTCGAAAAATGATGAAAATTAAGAGAATATGTGCATTACAAAACAAGGTGTATTTTTTTTCAAATGTAGTTCTAGAATATCCAAATATATGTTTTTACAGTGTACTTTCACCAATCTCATGAAAATAATAATGCAAAAAGTAAAATGGGTTAATCTTTTTAACTTTAATGATAATATATGCTTCAAAAAGAGCTCTGGCAATTGTCCTTTTACTTAAACCAAGCGCTTTTTCATCTTCTTTTTTTAAATATCAGTTTTAGTTTAAACAAAATAGAATGGATATTTAATATTTTCAACATTTGAGAAAATGAGTGACCAAATTACAGGAGATTTTACCATAGAGACTTCATTTTATAGCTTTTTTCAAGAAAATAGGTACCAGCTTTTAAAATAAGCCGAAAATAGTTTTGATTCAATATTAATTCAACTTCTTATGTTTTACGAAAGGACAATATAGTAAGTCATCTAAGATTGGTCCTACACTAAATTGTAAACTTAAAACACATCTGAAGTGGATTTAAGCAGGAAATAATTACATTCGATAAGTGTTGGCCAAAATAGGAAATTAGAGTAGAATCTTTGAAATCTGAAATACTGTGACAGACATTCGACAATAACACTGGACAGCGTAATTAATATCTGATACAGGCAAATAAATTGCAAATTGTACAACAAAATAGGTTCTTTCACAAAGTACTGCAATCACATGAGTAAAATTACAATATTTCTTGTAAAATTCACAAGGTTTTTGTATCACTTTTGCTAGCATTATATTTGTTGTAGTAAAACGAGGTTTTTCTTCCGAGTTCCTACAACGTAAATATGTTCTGTAAAGGATCTTGGCCCCTCACTGTCATCTTACGATAGGATTTTTTTTGTATTGTTGTCCACCGGCAACGCTTGTCGCGTATGCGAGCCGTCATACTGGTAAAATAATTACGTCACAGTGGAAAACACACCGCTCACGTGACAAGAATTTACTAAAGATAGCTATTACGGAAACTGCCGAAAGAAGATGAGAGCTGCTTCGGGTTTATTACGCTATTACCCGATATAAGTCGATATTTACCGATTCATTAGGGTCCGTCATCCTTAAAGATGGTATCTGTCATTTTGGACCAAACTTTTTATTTATTATAAAAAATAACAACAAATAAGTCATTGTTACATGAAAAGCTCCTACAAAATGGTATTCGATGATGTCGAAGTGGCTCGGAAAGAAAATATATTTTTGGAATGACACTTGGGTGTTATGCTTTAATGTTCACATGGATGTAGGGCACCTGTAAACTGCATTTCGCGGGATCTTTGCAGGTAACAATACTTCATATGATTACATAAGAAAACATGGGTCCAAACTGTCAGACAATTTCTTTAACTAAGGCAATCACAACATAATTACACATAATGACTTATTTTGTAGAATCAAATAGTTATTTATGTTCATGTTATGGGTTGGGCTTACGAATGGTAGCTGAATTCACAAGTTGAAACACAATAACAATCAAACTAATCAAATGTTTGTACTTTTAATTATATTTAAATGTTAGCCCATTTTTGCTCAAGCTATGAGATCCATTTTATTATATTTTTGGTGTTGAAAGTATAAAGAAGTTCTATTGATTGAAAAACCTTCAAAATCTAAGAGAAGAAGCTTACATCAACTTAAACTGAGAACATCCAAAAAGCATAAAAGTCTAATATTTGTCCCACACTAAATTGTTAACTTAAAACACTTCTGAAGTGGATTTAAGCAGGAAATAATTAAATTCGATAACTTTTGGCCAAAATGGGAAATTAGAATAGAATCTGTAAAAATCTGAAATACTATGACAGACATTCGACAGTAACACTGAAGAGCGCCATTGAAATATGATACAAATAAATTGTAAATTGTACAACGAAATAGGTTATTTCACAAAATACTGCAATCACATAAGTAAAATTACATAATATCCTGTACTATTTACAAAGTGTTTGTATCACTTTTTCTAGCACTCATTTTTCTATTAGTAAAATGATGTTTTTCTTCCAAGTTCCTACAAAGTAAATATATTCTGTAAAGGATCTTTTCCTCTCTCTGATTTTTGTTTGTTTTGTTGTCCACCGGCAACGCTTGTCGCGTATGCGAGCCGCCATACTGGTAAAATAATTACGTCACAGTGGAAAACACCCCCTCACGTGACAAACATTTACTGAAAATAGATATTAAGAAAACTGTCGAAAGAATATAAGAGCAGTTTCGGGCTTATTACGATTCTACCCGAAATTAGTCGATATTTACCGATTAATTAAGGTCATTATGATCCGTAATCCTTAAATGTGGTCTGACTAAACGTTCTTTGTAAACAACAACAAATAAGTCGCTGTAACCTGAAAAGCTCCTGCAAAATGCTATTTAATGATGTCCTTGATCTATCGAGCATACAAATATACTCGGTATTGGGATGGGGTCTGGTCGAGGCGCTGAACGCATATATTAACATGCACTAACAATCTGTGCCGCTCATTAGAGGCATACCTTTAAACCATAATCAACAGATCTTTGCGATGTAACATGGATTGTTTCTTTTTAGTAGTAAGCAACATACTTAATTGCCAAGTCCATATATAATACAAAATATGTTACTGGTAATAATTTGACAAGAAGGGTTGAGTCCAAGTTACAAAACAGCTTCTGGTCTCCCTATTTAATGAGACTAAATGAATCACAAAATGCCGTCAAAAAGAAACAACAAACATCCTCAAGATATTCCGTTTCGGATTGTCTAATGTTAGCATCGCCCACACAGACCAAACGTTATGTAATTAATATGAGTAAGGATGCTGTTTGCGAATTTAAAGATGGCAACCGACAGTTTGACCGTATCTAATACATGTAAGAAGATCTTACCCCTGTTCTGTGGAATATGTGTAATTACTGCAAAAATAATCTTTTTACATCATTACCTCAATGGTAATGTAGTACAAGTCACTTGAAAGATGTCACTTTAAATGTGAATTATTTCCAAATCTATAAATAAGCAAAATGGGGATCTCAGCTAAAACATTTCGACGTCAGAGCTGATGATCCCGTGACGTCATCTCAAAAACATGGGGTCACGTAGTTTGCTTAGTTTAAAAATAGCAAACTGTGCAGCATGGTTCGGACAGGAAATACGTTTTTATAATGGCAAGTGGAGTGTTATGCTTTATATTTCCCATGGTTGGTGGGCACTTATAAACAACATTTCTCGGGATCTTTTCAGGTTATAATAATCATTTTGGTTGAATGATAGAAAGAAATGGTCCACATTGTAGAATACCGCATTTAAAGCTACGTTCTACAACATCAATATAAACAAAACAAAGGCATACTCTAACTATAAAAAAAGAGAAAGGATGCCTGTAGTTTGTTGGTAAAGTTTCCAACTGTTACTTCCCTGACCATTTAGTCCCATACGCGTTGGTTGAGACCCGATCGTGATCAGGGTGAAGGTCTTAATATGGTAAAGTGTCTAGGGTCTTTCTCCGCAAAAATAGCTAGACGCACCTTAAATGACGCTAATTGTCTTGCTGCGATGTATTAAAAAGAGAAATCAATAAAAAGTGGAAAATAATTATATCTTCAAGTAAAAATAAAAGATGCAATGAAATGGAATGAAATGGTCACAATACGTTTATTAACAAATCACACCTTTTTGGCTGAATATGACACGTGATTAATGTAAAAATGTTGTGATCGATTGTGAAAAGGTTTGTTTTAGGCTACAGAAACCATTCTAGGGCAGCTAAAGGCATTTTTTCCAATATACTGACAATTAAAGTTATTACAACTGAAATGTATGTAAAGTATAAGCTAATACGCAGGTATAAATTTGATGAATACAAATCTTAACTGCTACACAATATGTTTTTTCTTTTTTTAGATCCTTTTCATATTTTATGTATGCAAATGGATTTTTTAAATATGTTGTTTTTTTTTCATAAGTGATGTTTAAACCCAAGCAATATCAAGTTCAGAATAAATCTGTCTATTCTTTTCGTATAACCGCAACATGTACGTGCTTACATCCCTTCAGCCCAACTAAGAATCCTCACGAACAAATGCGGGATGTTCACCAAATGTTACCACAGTGAAGGCAGCACTATATCTGCTGTAAATAAGAATCGTCTCCGGATAACTGTAAGATTGTTAGTGGGCGATACAGCCAATTTACCTGCAAACAATGTAGATAGATCTAGTGTGAGTATCGCAAAACTATTTTCCATATTGTATTCCAATAACAGGAAATAACATTTCATTGTGAAGCAAGATATTCCATGATTCTTAACTTAAGCAGACCTTTATAGTTGATTCTCATTACATTTGTCAGACTGTATCATTTAGCTGACGCCGGTGGTTCTACACATTAGCATGGTGACTTCCTTTCCCATTAATAGTTTGACGTCACTATCAGTACCATTATTAACTGAATTTTTATATTGCGTATTGCATATCTGTTTCACTCGAGCGTTTGTGAATCAAACTATTCGTAAATCTGGACCAATATTTATATTGTATTGCTGAAGAAACGGTATTATTTTCTAGATAATGTTATGGGAAGCAAGATTAAGTACGATGTATAGATCTTACCTTTAGTGGTAGCACAGAAAGATACGATGTACCTTAAATGTTGGGATTGCAGATGAATGTCCTTGTTTGCATATATTTATGTTGGGTTGACATCTATAATCCTACATGTTTTTCTATCTTCCATCAGTTTTCCCTAATGTGTTCTTCTTTTCTCTTTCCATAACTATTGTTTTTATTCTATTTTACATGAAACAAACTCATAACAAAACGAATTCTCCCCTTAAATCTTAAACTAAGTTTTAATTTTATTTTAAAATAAATGTCGACGTCATAGCAGATTGCCTGGGTCATGATACAATATGATCTCAAAAGTAAGTGGTCACGTGAGTTTAAAATTCAATAGCTGTGCAACTTGGCTAAGATAGGAAATACTTGTTTGAAATAACCACTCGGTGTTGTTGTTTTTCCGCTACTTATTAATATAAATTTGGCCCAAAATGTTGAATACTACGTTTAAATCACATGACCTTTTCATATTTCTTATTGAATAACATCCTGTATAATTGCAGACCCTTACGATTGAAAATTAAAGGACAAAGGAGCCAATCCCTCAGCTGTTTCATACTTTCCTGCAAACAACAGAGATAAATAGATGTAATGAGTTTATTTATATTCTTAAATTGGGCCAATACAAGTTTAAAACGTTGCCGAAGGTATATACAGTTTATCTTAGTGTTACATTCCATGAGCAGGTATGTATGGAAAGAGTCTTTTAAATTGTCCAATTAAAGTCTTTCTAACGTATCCGTAGGTTATGATGGTTAGTGTAGGACCGCTCGACCCGTTATTATAAAATGACAGTATGGACTGACCGAGAGTGAACCACCGCATGTATCTCAAAACATAACAATTGACCTGTAAATTTGGTAACTTTATAAAAGAAGTTAACTAATAATCAAACCGCTTCGCAACTGATTGTTTCAAATTAAACATTTTTTCAGCTATATGTCAGACTTCAAATGTGGTATCCCTGCTTTCCTATATCTAATACTTATAACAGTATAGCAATATGTGACCCCTGTTTGGCGTATCTGTGCAGAATATCTAAGGAAACTCCTTCTTCACTCTAAAGGGAGATTGTGAACACTTCTAAACTAGGCATGGTCGCCAGAACGGATTCCTCGTACAATGATTAAAACGTTATCTCAAGTTTGCTTACTCTGTTATCTTAGTTTAAAACTATCTAACTATGTTGCGTGGCTCAGATAGGGCATAGACATTTGTAATGACGACTGGGGTGATTACGTTTCACAAAGATTTAGGACATCAACAAACAGCATTTCGTGGGAACCGTTCATGTAACAATATGTTTTGGTTGTTGGAGGAAAGACTTTTGGTCTAAAATGTTTTAAACCTCCTTTAAGGTAATCTGTATATCAAGTTGTGTAAACTGTGACAATTGTTTTACATGTAGTTTGAATGTTTGGTTCTATGAAGTCTTACGTGTATTTGTCTTGTTGTTTAGCAAATGCATGAGCACCAGATATAGGTGGGTTATGCACGAAATTGATACTTTTCAAAGAGGAAGATCATATTCAAATCCAGTAGGCCTACAACATTTATTGCGCTTGCTTCAATTAGCTTCACAAACAACATTGACACACTTGCATATTCATGTTTTAATACATTTATTCGCACTGGTATTATATAATTAACATTGTCTAATTGTATTTATTCATTATAATTTGCAGAAAATATTCATCCGTTATTATACAACAAGGGAAATAATCGCAACTGGATTAAACTGCTCTGTACCCAGAGTTGTCTACCTTGTAAAGGGTGGAAATTAAGGTATTAAGTGTTTTGACCTTGGCTAATGACAATGTATTTAACTATTTGGTTTTTAAAAAGCATTCAAAGCCTGTATTGATGCAATCTGTTTAAATGATACCACTTTTTATGACATTATTCTCTTTCTTTCTGTGTTCACCTCATGTATATCTGATTTGAGATGAACAAAGAAGGGAGGACACTGAGTTAGCTGCTCAGAAGTAAAGAGAGCATTCATTTCAAAATATGAGAAGGGGTCATTTAGTTTTATCTAACTTTAAAAAATATAATAAACATCAATATGCTTTTAAAGCTGTCATTCGAGTGTTAATGTGTTTTACATATCACTAGATCTACATTACATCAATGTAATGTTAACACTTAGTCATTTTATTAGTAAGCTTTGACATTTCCATTATGCATTTAAAATTTACTGTGATTAGAAGCCTTAATGTGTTGTTTTATATCACGCATTGTGACATTTGTGGTACATATTACTGTGATGTTCTATCTGATGGGTACACTTCCCGAAGGTGTTTGAAGCTTTGATATTTTTAATTTAAATTGTCATTCGAGCGTTAATGTGTTTACATTTCACTACATAACATCAATATTATGTTAAAACTGAGTCATTTGTAGGTTAGTTATTTCCCATGACATGCATTTAAAGTTTACTGTGTTTGGAAACTTTATTGCGTTTTATATCACGCATTGTGAAATTTGTGGAACATATTACTGTGATGTTCTATCTGATGGGTACACTGCTCGAAGGTGCCATTAAGGCGTATGAAGCTTTGATATTATTTATTTGAAACCTAATAATAATAATTTAAAGAGGCCGTCCATATAAGTACCAAACTATCCACATATCGCATATATAACCTGATCAGCATATACAGAGAGCATTTGATTGTGTTCATGTTTAAAGAACACACGTGTTACAGGACACTTCTAGTCTTGTAACATATGGTGTGTATGGTCATCCTTTTTAAAGATAATGTATATTATTATAACTGGATCAACATTTGTGTCTGTATATACATTAGGTTTCCTTTAAGACTTATACGCCTTTATTAAGAATAATAGAATGCTTACAATGGATAAAATAACGAAAAATAACTGAAGTAAACTATTAACAACTCAAACAAGAAACGGAGACACAGTTATGATATATAATAATATTAACACATCAAATGTATCGAGGGATTCGTCATTAATTTCTCTAACAAGTCTTGTATGAGTATATTTTTATACAAACAATCTGTAGTCATTGTTAGTAAATTAAATATCACTATTTAAGTGTTTGGTATGGGTCGTTGTTTGTTTTCCATTTCCAATACGAGCACTGTAGTCTATGGTGTCCCTATTCTGTAAGTGTAAACCTGAATCCTGGAATCTGACCTGTTTGTACAGACGTGTGATTTTTATCTTTGGAACTGTTGGCAAAGGTAAACTTCACACCTCCCGCTGTAACGATTGATTTGCCTTTCACACCACTGTAGGTATTACCACCATTGATAGTTGTACATACACTGTAGGTGTGACCAGCTCTGAGTCTAATACCATGGATACCATTGTCCTGCAGCACTTTCACTGGAACAAGGTCTTTGTCTGACGAGGGATGTGTACTCTTGCATTGAACTAAATCATGGCCGTCTTCACTTATGTTCAGGGTCACTGTCATGGACTCCGGACCAGGATATAGCAGTACGTATAACAATCTGATAGTTTGGTTAACTGTCACATCAATGGCGTCTGAGTTTCCACCATGGCCCCAACTTTCCTTGGAAGATCTTTTACTAAGCCGATGTACTTCGAACTCCTCGTCACCTTTGTCAAATTGTGTCGGCATCAACTGCTGCTGCGGACTATTTAAAGTACCGAAATCTTTCACCTTGGTTAGAACCTTGGCCAAAAATGTGTTTAGAGTAAATTCAGATTTATTTACAAAATTTCTCTTTTCAGCTTCTAGTAACCGTCTTTCTACGTGTTTTATGTCCGCTTCAACTGTTTTCATAGCGATAAACAACTCTCGTTCATTTTCAGATTTGGTATAATGTCTGACCAGTTCATGTCCAGTTACCATAGAAACAGACATATCATTGTGCATTGACTGCAGTGCCTGCATGTTCTCCATATCAGTGTCTCTAATTTTCTTTGCTGCTTCCTTTATCTCGTGGACAAGCTTTTCTATGAGTGACTTTAAATTGCCCTCAGCGTCTTCAATTCTAGCAATAGTAATTTCGTACTGACTTTTAGCAACATCAATGTTATTTACAACGCTCTCGATATTCTTTTTCAATCTTTGTTCCAACTTCAACATGTTTTCCATAATGGTTTTCAACTCTAATGTTTCACTTACTTCTATTCCTGAAAGGTTCACTATCTTGTCACATTTTCGATGTTTGTCGATAAAACAATCACTGCACCCGAGCTCTTTGTGATCCTCACAATAATACCTCAATGGCTCACCTCCGTGAGTGTCGCACTTTGTCACAACGTGTTTTAATTGTTTGCGGGCCTTCATATCTTCTAGAGGTTTCAGTTGGTGGTTGCGCATTAATTTCTGTCTACAGTGACCATGGTAACAACCTCCACAAAGTAGTTCATCACACGTCTCGCACCAGCCAACTGCTTGCTTCTTGTTATCCCCAGCTAGGCATGGTTCGCATAAATCTTGGACACCTTCATATTTATCCGGCTCGGTGTCTGAGCCACGAACTTGCCCATGAACCTCGTCAGTCATTGTCACTACAACAGGTAAAACATAATATTATTACTTATCATGCAGAAAGACAATATCGTATCTTGTTGTCGGTTAACTATGACGCAAAATGACAAAATTGAAAATGAGGGTTATCTAGTAAATAAACCAAAGACCTGATCTGGGAGAACAAAATAGACCAAGTTATGGGTTATTTACATTACTTGCTAAGTAGAATTTATCTTATTCATAAATATCATTTATATATTTTAGTGATCATGCGGGTTTAGTTCCGAAGGTCTCCAGAGTTCTCACCATCTTAAGACAAATGTAAATATCACAATTTGGTTCAATGTTATGCACGTGCGTTGATGCTTAACGCTAAGACTTGAGCCCACGTGACCCAGTAACGACCTCCAAGATTTTATGCAGGCCAACCTTCTGGCCAAGATTGGTGAAAATCGGGCCATAAATTTGGCCTCTAACGTGTCCACAAAGCTTTACTAAGATTTTAACCTAGTGACCTACTTTTTAATGGCACGTGACTCAGTAAGGAACTGCTCCAAATTTTCATGCAGGAAAATCATCTAACCAAGATTGGTAAAGATTGATCCATTAATGTGGCCTCTATGGTAATCACAGGATTAACAAGCTATTTTCTTAAATTTAACCCCACGTGACCCAGTAATTAACTGATTGAAGATTGACTGCATACATACAATCTGGTCAAAGTAAAGGAAGACAAGAAAAGTAGATGCAGAGCATCAAATTCGCCGGAAAATAATGTAAAATAAAATGATGTAAGAGAGCATACAACAAAAGAAAATGTTTTCGCCATGCATATGAGCCTTGTGATCTTATACCTTGACCAACATTTGCATTATTAATTAACAGAACATCATGTTTTAATTAATTTATCATCATCCAAACCAACCATTTATAGATACTCTTAATGCACAATAATGTACCCTTTAATAGTTAAGGAACTTTCCCGACCTGTTAGTCTGTGCCTGTCTGTGTTGATCGTTTTCGGTCATTACAAGGTCAATTCGTAACGATATTGTTTCATATACACATATATGCTCACTTACTGCGTATGTATTGATCCAAGTATGTACATCAGTGCGCATTAAGTTGTTATTACTGGTCATTACATGTAGACATATGTAAAACCATATGAAATGTATCCCTCTGTTTTCCATAACACATCAATTTCAGTCGGAAACAAATTGAACGAGGTATCTGTTAATTCATATTTGACACATTTAACATTAGCTTGAACATGATATCGGCCCGTTATCGGCCTGATATATAATGCCTGTTGGGTTTACCATTAGCTAGAAGAAAACGGAGATCGAATGAAGCCATAAATGTGGCCTCTACTGTGTTCTCAAGTTTTTTCTAGAGTTTAACCTTGTGGGCTATGTTTTACCCCACGTTTACGGATTCATCCACGAATTCTTGCAGACAAACATTCTGACCAAGTTTGAATAAGACTGGATATAAACTGTATAGCATCAAGACGCCGCACGACATACGAAGGGATATCAGACAGTCTCACATTGAAGACATTGTGCTTAACTGACCCAAACATCAACACACGGCCAAGTCATTCAGTCGACACTTGTAAGGTAAAACAAAAGTAAAATATCCGTTTTAACTTGCACATATTACAGCCTGTTGTTGAGCATAGAAGGGTCCTACAAACACACATCACTTGAATGCAAGAACAATTTACAGATATGAATTGTATAACTATAATAAAGCTTTAGTTATACACACACACATTTATTATTTCAGTGTTATATAATTATAACCATGGACTGAGGTCTGAGAACTTTTAATATTGATAAATCATATTTCGTCAATATAACAAGCTAACATATAACATTTGATAATAACTTGAGGCAACCAATCAAAAGTAAATCGAATTAAAATTATTATAAATAATGAGACCAGAATTTAGAAAAGAGTTAATCATAGAGCTTATTGTGAAAACGAAAGTAGAAAAAAAGAGATTTTATTTTACCTTAAGTCATTGTATATGCTGTAGAACTCCAGTAAGCACAATTAATTGTGCAATTCTATTTACATTAAATAGTAAATCCAACACAAAGATACTGAGACACAACATGCAAATTTGAAGTTTATAAACAGTCTGTATTATCCTATGATGGTTGTATCCCTAACCCTGTTAGTCCCGAACTTTCCAAAGACGCCCCCTTACCTCCATTATTCACATAAGTACACTTTTGTTTTTCTCAGCCAAAAGTGCCACGAGAATACGAGTATTTATCTTTAATAAGGTACATAAATAAGGACTTACAGCACAAATTGTTACCTTCAATATGGCTGCCAGGTACGGCCCTGTGGACATAGACTTGTTTGCACAACCACTATACTCCTATCGAAATATCCGACGTTACTAAAAATAGACGTATAATAAAATCGTATTTCATGGGTTGTCTCGCCTGAAACGTGTAATCGAATACTGTTTTATTGTGTGCAAAGTAACGATTCTGTGTTATTTTAAAAAATCAATTGAAGTTGTGATTTGAAAAAGGTGTGAACGTATGCGCTTCTTATATAGTGGTATATATATATAACATTGCGGCTCAGGTCTATAATTTATGGTTCTTGTCGACACTTATCAACATTTAAGTTAGTTTATCTTGCAACACTAATTCGTATGCAAATCTTCAAAAAAAAAAAAAAATATTGTGACGTTGGCGTCATGTCGCGCGCAGACCAGAAACAGACTTTTTACTTTTTTCTTGCTCTGAGAGATATATTGTTCACGAACGTGCCTTCGAGTTGGGAGATGTGACATTAGGCTTGTTTTGCGGTAGATACCTGCAAATTTAAATTGATTTAAACATATATGACGCGGCTGGGGGCATAATTTGCCTTATCACAACATTGTACATGACACATTGACCCAAATAAACAACTATGTATAACTATTTTAAAAATGTTGTGTCACGATTGTGTCAATCAATACAATATATTCAAAACTTCGATTGAACAACAATGACGATGTTGCCGTTAAGTAACATGGCATTTGTCAAATGGCTGGATGAAAAAATAACTTATCTTTTTAAATATCTGTCAACAAAACTCAGTATTGGGGTGGGGTGGGTTCAAGACGCTGATCACATATATTTACAGGCGTAATATATTCGTATGTTGTTTTACAGACGCATGTCTCTAAACGATAATCAATAGGACGCCGTTTGTATACAAAATTAGAGAGATGCCTCTTACGATGTATCATAGATTGTTTCTTCTTAATAATATGCAACATACCTTACTGCCAATTCCATACATAATACAAAATGTTTAAATAATTAATATTTAATATGTAATAATTTAAAACAAAGGGTTTAGTCTCAAGTTACAAAATCATCTTCGGGTGTCCATATTTCATGAAACTAAATGAAACACAAAATCTTTAGGGAAAAAAATCTACTTACAAACATCGTCGAAAATAATAAGTTTTGGATTGTCTAATGTCGGTATTTCTAAACAGATCAAACGTAATGTAAGATAGCTACGCCGGTAATATATTGAATACAAATTAATACGAGTAGGCATGCTGCTTGCGACTTTAAAGTTGGCATCCGACAGTTTGCTCATATCTAATACATGTAACAAGATCTAACCCTTGTTCTGGAAATATGTGTAATTGCTGCAAAAACTTACAGCCTTAATGTTAATTAAAGTACATTTGCCTCAGTTGTAAGGTGGTACAAATCGTGAAATATGTGGCTTTAAATGTCACTTATTTCCAAATATGTGAATATGCACAATGGTGATTTCATTTAAAAGATATCGACAGCAGAGCTGATTACCCGGATGATCACGTAACGTGACCTCAAAAGTAGGTGGTCACGTGATTTTCTTGGTTGAACAATAAGAAACTTGTGAAGCTATGTACATACTCTAACTATAAAAAAGAGAAAGGCTGCCTGTAGTTTATTGGTACGCGTTGGTTTGAGACCCGATCGCGGCCAAGGTCTAAATGTGGTAAAGTCTTCCAGCTGACCTAAGGTGTGCCGGTGATTCTACCCAGATATTTGTCTAGTGTCGTTCTCCGCAATAATAGCTAGATGTAACATTTATGACGATATTTGTGTTGCTGCGACATATTTCATTAACAAAAACAAAAAAGTTGCATGGTCACATATACGTTTATTTACAAATGACAACTTTTGGACTGAAGATGTTTAAATTTTATTAATTCAAAACTATGTGATTGATTGTGAAAGGATTTGTTTACAGAAAACGTTTTAGGGGAGCTAAAGCCATTTTTACACTGACCACTATCTGAAGTTTTTATAGTTGCAATGTATTTCACAGTTAAAAGCTATGACGCAGATATAAATTCGATAAAAAGTACAAATCTTAATTGCTACACAATATGATTTTTCTTCTTTTAGATTCTTTACATAGTTTATGTACGTATGCAAATGGATTTCTTTTCAAGTATTTTTATAAGGCATGTTTAAGTCAAACCAATATCAAGTACAATTTAAATCTAATTTGTATGCTTGCATCCGTTTTTTACTAAAACAGCCACGCGCAAAAATGCTGCTTGTTGTCCACATGCTACCACAGTGAAGGCAGCACTATAGCTACTGCATGTAAGCATCGTATCTAGATTGCTGTAAGGCTGTTAGTGGGCAATACATCCAACTAACATGAAAACAATATAAATATATCCAGTTTGAATGACTATTTTCCTTATAGTATTCCAATATCGGGAAATAAATTTGGATTTTTAAAGCAATATCCCATATTTCTTAACTTTAGCTGATCTTTATGTTGTTTTCTCATTACAATTGTCAGACTAGATCATTTATCTGACACCGGTGGTTCTACATGTTAGTGTATGGTTTTCTTTCACCATTAATATTTTGACGTCACTATCAGTACCATTATTAATTAGCTATTTCAGATTGTGTATTGTATTTGCTGCTCCGCTCGTATGTTTGTGAACCAAATATTCTTAAAACTAGACCAATACATATATTTTATGTAGATGAAGCGGTATTATTTCCAAGATCATCTTATGGTTTGCAAAGATATAATGAATACTCTCCATTATTGTTGTAAAATGTGGAGTATTGATGTGAGTATAGTTACATCAGCTGTAAGTGCAGTTAACAACGGAAATAAACAGGAATGTTATAAAGGAAATTACTTAAAATGTTGATGCATTTATATACATTATCCATTGGTGTTACATTTAAATCAAAATTTTATTTCTACGCTTCTTAAAACGTGTATCAGAAAGTGGGCCAGGGGCGGATCCAGGATTTCAGAATAGGGGGGGGGGGGGGGGGGGGGGGGCGAGGGAGTAACATTTGGCCGCAGGCCGGAGCTGATCGTGCCACAGGCGCGAAATCCGCGGCGGGGGATCTGGAGAAAATTCCCCCAGAAAATTTTGAATTCTAGATGCGCTGAGATGCGATTTCCAATCATCTGTGGGGCATAATTTCCTTATCTATTTGCTCACTTTTAAGGGCAAAATATCCACTGACTTGGACATCTTAAGGTTACTGAAAAGAAACCTATTATCGTAAGAACACTACAATAACCAAGACACTGTCAGTGTATAGTAAAATGAACGTCCTGAATGTGAATAACTATCACTTTATCTGTAAAAAAAATGCAAGAATATTCCTAGCATTTGCTATTTTTAGGCGTATAGAGCATAGAAATGATATATTTACATTGCCAGTCATTCTAAAGCACGAGTTAAAGAATATGAGAGTATTATGAAGTATCTATAAAGTGAAGAAACACCAGTCATCAACGTTCAATGGATAATAAAATCTGTCACATATCGATTTAATCCGACAATGGATGGGCAAAGAGCATCCGTCTTGGATGTTTCCGAGCATATATATCAATTACTTTTCCATAGTCAAGTGGAATATCCTTGTGTGCGTAGAGGAGGACCAGAGCATTGAACCTATCTTCACCCATAGTGGACCTGTAGGCATTCTTCACGAATCTCAGAGCTGAATTGGTTCGCTCTACAGTGGCCCTGGTCGCAGAGAAGGTGAGTACAATGCGAAGAATGGTGACAATATTTGGACATAGTTTCTCAACACCTTCCACTTTCAACTTTTTCAAAGTGTCCGAAATACTTGCTGGAAGGTCTTCATCTTTTGTCAAAGTCCAATATCGCCGCCAAATCCGAAGTTCTTGCTTGAATTCATCAGGGCTGGGTAAATCCTCCGCGAAGTATGAGGCTATCGTATTTTCAGCTGGCGTAATGTTAATTCGCGGGCGATGGAGACTAGAGTCACGTGGTATATTGGCGCCATGTTGTAGGGCGTGGCGGCTTTTGCTGGGCTACACACTCAGTAAAGGCCGTCGTTTCCATTAGAGCATTTTTGCAAAAAGACTAGAGCTATGTTCAAGAAAACATTTAACATGACAACAGAAGTAGGCTCGTCGCCGCAGAAATATGCGTGACAAAGCTCTAGTGGAAACGGGCCTTAAGAGGCGTAGCCCTTTGAAAACCTTCGCGTTAAAAAACTAAAAAATAACCTTTTTTTTTGTTGGTCGTCAAAAAATAGGGGGGGGGGCGGCCCCTTCGGCCCCCCTCTGGATCCGCCCCTGTGGGCTGCAATCATTAAACTTATCATAACTTAGTAATTTATCATTGGGGTGGGGTGGGGGCCTGGGGGTGGGGGAGGTGCCATAGGAGCAGCTTGATACGGAAACAATCTTTATAACATTCTTCATATAGCCTTTCTTGGCCATGCACAGGTTAAAATGGTTGTCGTAGGACTGCTTGACTCGTTGTTATAAAGACGTGACTGTATAGACTGATCGCTACCGAATCACCGCATGCTGTCTGTTCTATTCACAGTGAAGGCAGCACCATACTTAATGGACTTCACCACCATGCCTGTGAATATAATGTTGTTGTTAATGCACCATAAACCAGTTTGTACAAGTACATTTTTATGTAGCGTTTGAAATTACATTTTTTTTTTCTGAGTTGTAAATATCACATCTTATGCGTATATTTCAATCCCTAACATTCATCTTTTTATTGTGACAATTCTAAAGAAAATACTTTTTTTCAAATTGTGCGGTTTTGCTTCAACGGCTACGTAACCAAAGAGATTTGATAAAGAACAGTTCTATAAACCACATGATTAATGCCGTAAACTGGATTGTAATTACGAACAACTTATAAACAATCCTTTTATTTCTGATATTAATGTGAAACATTATTTTATGAAAAACATTACAATACGCTTAATAACTTCTTTCTCTTAAACAATGATATTGGACTTCTAAATTTAGCAACTTTCTGACAGAATATAATTAGTGATTTTAGTTATTCGTTCATGTTTGTTTGAAATTAAAAACATTTTAAGCTGTGTGTAGTAACCTTCAAAGGTGGTATCAGACTGTTTGGACCAAAATGTTCTCTCCTTAAATAATCAAATAAGTCACTGTTTCCTAGAAGATCTTACAAAATGCTTCTCATTGATGCCCTAGATCAGTGTGAAAAGTATAAATCCCCATTCCTCATTGCAAACAGGTATTTCATATCTAAGCCATACTGCAGAGATATATACTTTTAACTAGGAAAACCACGTGACAACTCACTTTTGAGGTTACCTCATATCGTCATTCGGGTAATCCTCTCTGACGTCGGTATCTTTTTTAGCAGAGATCACAATCGGGCTTATTTATAGATTTGGAATTATTGTGCTTTTAGAGTGTTACTTTGTACCGTCTAACATTGTAGGTAGTGGTCTAAACTGTCTTCACTTATACTAAAGCAGTTGGTAGAGCAGCGGCTTGCAAGTCGGGAGGTTAGTGGTTCTAACCCCGGCCGGGTCAAACCAAAGACTTAAAGTTGGTAGTAGTGGCTTCCCTCCAACGCTCGGGGCTAAGGGACAGCATTACGCCTGACTCGTCGGTGTCAGTATAATCGATCGGCCGGGTTAAGTCCCTGGGCACTTCATAAGTGCCCCTGTGCTATAGTTCATGCAAAATTATGCCGTAATTCCCCAAAGCAGTGGTAAGGTATTGTTACATGAATTTGATATAGAAAAACTCTCGAATACCGCCTTTAAATGAGGCATTTAATTAATTAATTACATGTAACAATATCTGAACCCTGTTCGGATATCTGTGCATGATATATGCGAAAATTCATACTTTAATCTGAGAAAAATAAAGCGATTATGAACACTTTCTTAAGACTGTATAACTCGATTAAACTCATTCTAAATGTTCATTTCTTTCAAAACTATAAATAAACTTTTTAATTAATTATAAATTTAATTGAGAGATAAAGCATTTATTGGATGACGTTCTAATCGCTACGCCATAGACAGTGAGTTTTGTTTAGCCATGGGTCTTATTCACATTTTCCGATAAACAAATAGTGGTTATGATATCATTGTTTATTTCATTGCTTTATGTAAATGCTAGTTATTTCACTTGAACCATTATCTGCTATGATATCTCAAATTGCTTAAATGCATTCTTTGTTTTCTCCATATCACGACATTAAGAATGATAAAATAAGTACGAATAAAAACAACTGATTTTATACCTTAATAAATAAATAGTTTGGATCAAATTTTACATACATGGTCGTGGCCAGAAAATTGGCACTTGTATTTGAGTAGCTTCTCTGTTGGAAAGATAACATAAAATTTTTCTTTAAAAAATTGAATTTCTGTAACGTATCATTTAAAAAAAAAGTCTAGTTATATCTCGATTTCGAAGCCTCATCAGAAGCCACCATGAACGATTTAGAAACACAGACTTCTCGGGTGCATACGTCCGGACCCCCCTCCCCCTCCCATCCCCCCTTCCCCACTTGCGACCAAGCGTACATATAATCATACCTAGCTACGTCCCTGCGTTATCCTAAAACTAAATGCTTATCTAAGTTTAAAAATGCATAACTGTCGGAAACAATCTACAACATAAAACGTATCCCAAATTGTGTTACCTGTGGAAATTGTATTATACGTGCAGTTTAAATGTTAGGTTCTATGAAGTTTAATGTGTGATTTTCTGGTCGTTAAGCAAATTTATGGTATTATTTTTATTGGTTGTTTGAGGAAAGAAGTTTTGGTCTAAAATGTCTGAAAATACCTTTAAGGTAATCTGTATCCCAAATTGTGTAAACTGTGAAAAGTTTAAATGTTAGGTTCTGAAGTTTAATGTGTGATTTTCTTTTCGTTCACCAAATATTTGGTAGAATATATAGGTGGGTTAGGCACGAAATGGATACTTTTCCAAGAGGAAGATCATATACAAACTCAGTACAACATTTATTGCAGCTGCTTCAATTTGCTTCACAATAACATTGACACAATCGCATATTCATGTTTAATATACATTTAATATACATTTATTCGCACTGGTATTATATAATTAACATTGAAGAATTGTATTTATTTTTTTTTCATTATGATTTGCAGAAAATGTTCATCAGTTGTTATACAAGGGAAGTAATCGCGACTGGATTAAACTGCTATGTACACAGAGTTATCTACCCTGTGAAAGGGGAAACTTTAGGTATTAAAGAGTTTTGATCCTAGTTTATGACATTGCATTTAACTATTTGGTTTTATAAAGCATTTAAAGCCTATACTGATGCAATCTGTTTAAATGATACCACTTTTGATGACATTATTGTTTGTTTCTGTTTTCCTCTCATGTACATCTGATTTGAGATGAACAAAGAAGGGAGGACACTGATTTAGCTGCTCAGAAGTAAAGAGAGCATTCATTTCAAAATGTGAGAAGGGTTCATTTAGTTTTGTCTAACCTTGAAAAATAGAATAAACACAACAACGCTTTAAATGTTGTCATTCGAGTGTTAATATGTTTATATATCACTGCATTGTATCAATATAATGTTAAAACTGAGTCATTTGTGGGTTAGTTATTTCCCATGACATGCATTTAAAGTTTATTGTGCCTTAATGTGTTGTTTAATATCAAGCATTGTCAAATTTGTGGTAAATATTACTGTGATATTCTATCGGGTGAATAGCATAGGCGAGTACACTGTCCGAAGGTGCCATTAAGGCGTATGAAGCTTTGATATTATTTAATTAAAACCTAATAATAATAATTTAACGAGGCCGTCCACATAAGAACCAAACTATCTACACATCGCATATATCAATCTGATCAGCACATACAGATAGCCTTTGATTGTGTTCATGTTTAAAGAACACACGTGTGACAGGACACTTCTAGTCTTGTAACTAACATATGGTTTGTATAGCAATCCTTATTTAAAGATAATGTATATTATTACAATTGCATCAATATTTGTATTTGTATATGCAATAGGTTTACCTTTAAGACTTACACGCCTTTTCTAACATTGTCACTTAATGAAGTTTTATATTGGTTTATGTACACAGACAAGATTCTTGACCTGCATATCTGCTATCTTTCTTACCATAGCTTTCCTTAAAATTAGGTATGGCAATGACATTTTATGTTAAATTACTAATTTGATGGCTGAATCTAATTGACTTTTAATGAAACAGAATAATATATTCTAGCCGTAAATGAAACATGACGTAATGTATTCGACACGTTGCTATAATATTGATACAATGAGAGACAATTAACCGGAATAATTACGAAGGTACTGGAATATCGAAAGGTAAATTTTACTCGAAAAAACATATTCATTAATAATCATTTGAGTTCAGTGGCAATTTTATATATGCAGCTAAATTTACATAATTTAGGACCTATAAGAGACATACTTGAGTTGTAAATAATTGACATCGTTAACTTGTCAAATAACTCTTGTGCATTTGGAGCATATAAATTAAATCAAGGGTAATTAAAGGCTTTCAATGGATAAAAATTAACGAAAAATAACTGAAGTCAAACTGTTACTACTAGTAACCAGTAACACAGAGACACAGTTATGATATATCATAATGGCAACCTATCCTTTTATTTTGTCACCGATATATTTTATTTTATAAAAAAGCTGGCATTTAAAATACAAACTTAACATATTCTTTCCTATATAACATTACTTACAATATGCAAGACTTAACGTACATAATTGATGTCTATGAAATCTGCGGATACAAACTGTTTGTCTCAAATGATGGACTGATGTATTCACGTAAAATTAATACACATGTAAAACATTAAATTATTTAATGTAGAATGGTTGGAATAGATTAATAACTGGTTACACTAATATACTCTGTTATAGAATGTATCTTTTAATGCTAAAATGCCAAACTTCCAGTCAAAATGGATACTTAATATCAAAAACGTATTAAACGAGATAGGTAGACCTGATATTTGGTAATCCCAAGTTAACAATACAAAACAGAATTATAAAGTACATAGTAAAACAAACTCTCATTGATCAATACAAACAAAATTGGCATGTTTTACTCCAAAACTCAACAAATGGAATAAATTACTTATTCAATATTTAAAGTAACTTATGAAATTGATTACTATCTGCTTTCCCTTTAAAAGAAAGATTACACACTCATTTAATATAGAACAGCTCACCACTACTTGCCTATTTCGACAGGCCGTTTGGAAAATTTAGATATCAGTAATAGAAAATAATAACATTGTAATTCAAACGACATTGGCGATGAAAAACACTATTTACTTTTGTGTCCAGCTTTCCGTACCCTTAAAGAAATTAACATTTCCGTGTATTTCTAATAACATCCAAATATAATTAAATTCAAAGAACTATTAAACAACCACAATATCAAAATACTTAAAAAATGATGCATTTTTATAAGAAAAATTCTTGCCTGCTTTAATTCACCCATGGGAGTGTTTAATAAAAACTTTTTTTCTCTTTTGCTACATTCGTAATTTATTAATTAAAAAACAAATGACATATATCCTGATTATTTTACTAGCTGTATTATACAATCTTAACGTGTGTGACATTTGTCTTAAGGTAAGAGGGGCCTAATTAGCCAATGCTGTCTGAAACGGCGATGTTTGGCCCCATCGAGTTCATAAATGCCCTCGGATTTGATCGTAGCAACATTTTTAATCATTATTTTTTATGTATCTTGCAAATATTGATAATACTTTTTTTCAAGTAAGTAATAATTTCAACAAAAATATCTTATATTTCTTTAAATAAAAAAATATTTACCAAAAAATTGGGATCCCAAAGCGTGACGTTATATTTTCGGAAAATACCAAAATGGCGGACAGAGACAGCAGAGCAATCGTACCTACTCGGCGATCTCCGGCAAGCTTCGGATATATTCGGATTATGTAGAGGACGGAATTACCCGAGGAGTTCCGAGTTACAGCAGAGGTCGATATGTGAAACGCAAAACATTAAAATCAACAATTGAAGTTCCATTGTAAACAGATACACATTCAGAAGTCAGTTTTAATCAAATCTGTAAAAGATCTTTGTGAAATATAAAGGTATTGTGCAAAATTGTGACAGAAAATCTTTTTTTACAGGTTTGTTGTTGTTGTTGTTTTATTAAGAAAAAAATGGAATATGACAATTTTAAAGCTAATATTTCAAAAACTAAACGGTGAAAGTCTGTAATTATTTGTTATGTAATTGGCATATGCATATAGCAAATTTTGATATGCATTTTATAAATATACTGGTATAATTAAAATATTTAGAAACTCTGAAAGTTTGGGTATGTTTCTGTGTCAAGGAAATTTTCCGAGGGGGTATAGATGCCTTTTTCAGTGTAAAATCATTAAATGTTTGTACTTGAACAATATAAATGAGTTCTTTTTAATGTTTAGGATTATGCTTATAAAGTTACACCACTGATGCTAAAATATATTATAGTTTTGAACCCCCAAATTAGACTTTTAGCAATAACCACTTGTAAAAAATGGTCTTGGGACAAGGCGAGGGGGTCACCCTATTCAAATGTGATTTTTTCCAAAACATGACGGTGAAATTCTTTCATATTTCATTTTTATATCTGATATATGATATTTATCACTATGGCCAATGGACATGCTTAGATTAGGATTCTTTATAGCTTCTTTTAGGCCCCTCTTACCTTAACTTATAAAATACCAACTAGAGTCACATTTTATTTCTAATTACTACAGTGTATGCTATTTGTTTGACTGTTGTTGTTGTTGTTTTTTTGCGGGGGCGGGGATGGATGGGTTGGGGGGGGGGGGGGGGGTTGTCAAATTGTTTCCTTATGTTATTTATGCTACTGTATATAAGTAACTGTTAATTGTGAGACACTAATTCCTATTTCTTTTCCAAACTTTCTTAATGTTACCAGTGTCATAAAATTGTTCTCAAATGTTTCTCGGCGCTTCAGTTTAGATTTGATTCTATAATAGCAATCTTTTAACATGCGAATAGATACATCACCAATTATCATTCAGACTTCTAGCTACCAATTTTAGATTTGTGTTCTCTACACAATGATTTATTAACAAACAGTTCCATCGACAAAAGCAAAGATAGTAAATTATAAAATCCCTTTATAATAATGTATTACCTTTTCTGGATTTAATCATCAATCATATCTTTGTTGCCCATTTTGTCCTGAATGTAAAAATAGGTTAAATTTACAACTCATCACCCGCAAGCTAAATATTTCGCCTTCTTTCATTCATAGATGTTATTGTCTTTTTCACTAATTTCCCGTGTTTTGAACAAGATTTATTTCCACTGGAATTTGTTATTGTCTGATATCTGTATTGTATGCTAAATTGCTCATTCACCGCTTAGAGCGGTAATGAGTTCAATAAAGTTGAGTTGAGTTGAGCTAAGCTGAGTTGAGTTATAGTCCCTAAATGTGTTAAATTGTAACGTTTTTGGCCCAAATCAGATATAAGTATTTCTGTATTTTTTTATTCAGATTTTGTCCGTTAACGTGGCCAGCTTGTATTCAGCACGTTTAGCATGTTTTAGCACTTTTGTTGTATTCGCCAAGAAAATATTTACTAAAACTTACCGTAACTGTGTTACTTCATGAAATGTTCTTATTTATTACCAAATCGGATATAAAAAAAAACATATTAGACAAGTCAAAGTGAAAAAAATAAAAAATCTATTTATAGTATGACGAAAAGCAATAACAACAAGTATACATGTATAACGACATAATACAAATTTGCATTTCTATGTCGATACATGTTGATAATACAGTGTTTTTGAATTGCCAATGGTAACTCATCTGTAAGCTTAAAAGGTAAATACACATATTTATACAGACACTAGATGTAATGCATCGAGGGATTCGTCATTATTTTCTCTAACAAGCTTGTATGAGTATATATTTATACAAAAAAAATCTGTAGTCATTGTTAATAAATTAAAAATCACTGTTTAAGTGTTTGGTACGGGTCGTTGTTTTTTCATTTCCTATACGAGCACAGTAGTCTATGGTGTCCCTATCCCGTTAGTGTAAACCTGAATGTCAGACTCTGACCTCATTGTACAGGTTTATCTTTGGAGCTGTTGGCAAATGTAAACTTCACACCTCCCGCTGTAACCTCTGCTTTGCCTTTCTTACCACGGTAGGTGTTCCAACCCTCGATAGTAGTACATACACTGTACGTATGACCAGCTCTGAGTGTAATACCATGGTCCCCATTGTCCTGCAACACTTTCACCGGAACAAAGTCATTGTCTGACGTGGTTTATGTGCTCTTGTATTGAACTAAATCATTGCTATTTTCAGGGTTACTGCCATGGACTACGGACCGAATATTACAGAACGTATCACAATCTGATACTTTGATTAACTGTCACATCAATGGCGTCTGTCATTTCTCGTAGATTCCAATTGCCTCACGTGATCTTTCTTCAGGCCGATGTACTGCGAGCACTTCGTCATCATTGTCAAATTGTGTCGGCATCAAGTGCTATTGCAAACTTCTTGAAGTGCCAAACTCTTTCACGTCTGTTAGAATGGTGGCAAAAGTGCGTTAAGAAAAATATAATTGCTGAAACAATTTCTCGTACGCTTTCTTGTAACAGTGTTTTCATCCTTTTTATATCTTATCTATTCTTTCTCATGGCACCGAAATGTCTTGTTACCTTAAAAATAGGAGCTCCCGTGACGTAGTGGTAGAGTCGCGAACTTGTATCTACTCTGACTGCTCGGCTCTCACCGCGTGTGTTCGTTTCCCGGCCAGGGTGCAGGACTTAAAGATGATCTTACATCTGACTTGCAGTTCTACTTAGACTTTTGTCTGTGGTCTTCCTCCGGCAAATTGTTGGACGTAACTTTAGTAACTACTAACCATAATTGTGTCACTACGAAGTATTTCTATAAACAAAGTTACCTGAAAAGATCCTGGCAAATACTATTGGTGCCCCACATCCATATGTAAGTAAAACATAACATCACATTTGTCATTACAAAAATGTATTTCTTCTTCAAGCCATGGTGTACAGTTAGCTTTTTTAAAAAAAGAAAATAAATTATACCAACAAAACACCGTCAGTAGCATAGCTATGTATGACACCATATGTGCAATGGACGGCATGGGTTGATGGTGGAGGGGGTGGGGGTTAGGTATGATAACCCGGAAAATTATGTGATTCTAGATCGTACGTAGAGGCTTCTTTGGAGGTTTCGTTATCAAGATATGACTAGATTTAAAGTAAAATGTTATGTTACTGATACTTAAATATTAAAACAATCGTTGTATTTAATCTTGTCATACATTGTTGCTTATAGACAAGCAAACGCCAGAGCCAGTTTTCTTCTATGAGTCTTGATGTAAACTTTAGTCCACAAAAATTATTAATTAACGAGAAATGAATCTCTTGTTTTTATACATACGTATTTTTATCACCAGATACTACCAAGTTGTGATCATCCAGAGAACGAATTTATCTGGGTTCTGATTTGAAATGTAAAAGTACAAAACTTGTCCAATACTAGGTGCTACAGAGATTTATCAATTTAACATCATTTGTCGTGGTTTAAATAGGATTACTAGTTGATCGCAATAAATATACACCTTAGTCCTAGCAGGGTAAAATGTTATTGCAGATTTTGATCTTTGTATTTTTCCATTCTTTGGGGACAGTGTGTACACAGCTGCGTATTCCGATACACTCAGCTACACGCCTGCACGTGACCACTTACTTAGTATAACACGCTACATGTTCAACTGGGTGATTTTCTCTGACGTCGATATTTTAAAAAGAAACCCTTATTCGTGTTTGTTTATAGATTTGGAAGTAATTGATATTGCTAGCAATATATTTCATGATTTTGTACTGTCTTACAATTAAAGTAGTGTAGTAAACGCCTTTAACTAAACTCAAATATAAATTATGCAGCAATTCCTAAGAGCTAGGTGATATATTGTTATTTGTATTAAATATGGGCAAACTGGTGGATACTACCTTTATTAAAATCAGTAGATTTTGATAATATGTAAATGCTTATAATTTAATACACAAAAAACTAACACATACATACAAAGGGTGCCCGTGGTTGGGTAGAGTTCAGCAGGTGTAACACCTCTGACTTCGAGGCTTCTCACCGCGCGGGTTCGAATCCCGGTCTCTGCTAAAATCTTAAAGTGAGTTATTACATTTTGTCTGTTGTCTCCAGCCACCAAACTAACTGGACGTCGCTACAATGACCATTAATGTGTCGCTGCGGTGTACTTTATATACAAATTTAAATCTATGTACAACCGGTTTGGAGATAATATACCTTATAATAAAATTCTCAAGATTAAGCAGCTTATCACTATCCAAAACGATTAAATACAGTGACATGTTTACATATGACAATGAATTCTTTTTCGCTGAGGAAAAAGTATAAACATGATTTTATAAGTAGGTGTTGTCGCTAGCAAATGCCAAATTTATGCATAACTCGATACTTTTTTTTCATATAAATATGCTCTCCCTAGATTGACAGGTTAGTTTTTTTGGTAGACCTGTTTCTACAGCAGAAGGTCGTGGGTTCAAACCCCATCCTGGGTAAGAATTCTCTGCAGTCTGATTTACTATAGCAAAAATAAACAGACATCTCGCTGCACAAGGACCTACAAATGTCTTCATAAGTACATTTCGCGAAAAACATTAAAATAGGTCCGCTGCAAACGTTATTCGACAGTCAATACAACGCTAAAACAAATAATGTCGCAACGTGATCAAAACATTGACAAACATAAAAAACATGACCCGGCATGAAGTATATTTCATTGTGCTTGGATATTCAAAAAGACTGCAATTATCATGGAAAAAGTGTATGAGAACGAAACTTTTGCTTTCTGTTTCCGGTGCTATTGTATTAATCAATCAGATCACAAACGTTGTCGGGCCGCCTCGACAGTTTTCGGAAAAATTTCAAAATGCAAAGTTGTACGGTTGGGGACTAAACTGATTCAGCGAAAGTTGACCTGTATCAAATGTTACTTTCTACTCTATAGCTGTTTGTGTCACTATTAAACCTGAACATGTCTATGCAGTAGTGTTGGAAGTCCTTATGTTACACAGTATGCCATTTTGACACTTAAGACCAAGGCACACTGCAATCACGCTGCAACAAATCTTAACGTTGCTATTGATGTTTTATAAATCGTAATTTGAATTTATTTTCTTCATGTGTGCTCCGTCGTTACGTCGGATTTCATGCTGACATCTAATTGTTACAACTTAAAAAAAAATCAAGTCAAGAAGACAACATTTTATCTGACTTTTTGTATATTTTTTTCTAATTCAATTTGCTTCATTCCGCAAAAACGTGCATAGTCGTGCCCTGGCAAAATTATATGTAGACTAACAAAGAATATACGACTGTTTTACCGATTTTTAATGGCATGTAATGTATTATTACACGGGGGCATAAGCTTACATCAATATTTAAACTTATTTTCCTAATTTCCTCGATAAAATCTGGAGAAAACCAACAGTATGATGATGTCGCTATGGAAGGGTTATACTAACCATTACGTATTTCTTTCCAATATCTTGTCAATTCCTTTTAATCTTGTATGTATTTGCCTGATTGACATGTTGACAAAAATAACAAGACATACAATAGCTGTCATTACCCGTTTTTATAAATTTATAACGATTGACAGCATGTTCTGGTATTGAATTGTCAACTCCGTTTTGATGCCTCAATTTGATTAATAATAAAAATTATGTCACTTAGTACATAAAGTGATGACGTAGTCCTCAAAACATTTAAGCATTTAAACATGTGAAAAACATTGACAGCGTGGATTTCTAAAGCGACGAAGATAGACTAGCGGTTAAAATGCCCGTCTTCAGTAAAAAAAAAGCTTAAAGTTATTAAAAGTTGTCAGGGGCTGTTTAGTTTGTTCTCTTTTCAGGTCATGCACAGGAATAAACATGTTATTTCGGCCATGAAGGGCAGACCAGTGCTGATACAAGGTGGAAGATGTCATCATCCTTCTAGACACTGGGCATTTGAGTCAAAGAGAACATTTAAGCGATTAAATGCTTTGGCTGCTTAATGATTATAGTTTTACTACATGTTGAACCAGGGTTTTAAGACAAACCTTGTTGATTAACCTAATGTGGAAGTTTTTCAGTTTCATGTGTGTCACTGACATATTTCTATGTTTTACTGCCTATTTCACTGACCTGATTCTGATTTTGTTTACTTGATGGTCTTTTGAGAGAAGAATATTTACGACCATTTTAACAACAAAATTAAACAGAAGAACAAACGTAAATTCCTGTAATTGGTGATTATGACAACTAAGCATTTTGAACGTTATAAATTATTATATTATTCAATGTATTGTTTATTGGTTTACTGTATTATTACAATTGTCAATTATTTTAATAAATAAAATTAGAGTTGGAAATGTCTACTGTAATAATGACATTCACAAAATGGAAACTGATCATAAATTGTGTTATGTGTTGCACTCTCAACTCTGTTGTATATTGTCAATTCCGTTACACATCGTCAACTCCGTTACTTTATATTCAACAACGAATATACACCAAACTAACACTTATTACGGCTAATATAATCCATTGTTGTAAAATGACAACTGACTACAACAGATTGAGACTAACTTATATATAGCAGCGTGTCAACTTGTTACGCATTTCTAGGTTATCCTTTAGTGTTTTTATTTATTTTAGATTTTGACAACAACTAATGGACAGATCATTACTAAGTATGATTTCTCTTTTTAGTAAACCTTTAGATGGATTGAACAACGGTGACAGTGTTAATTTTTGTTAAAATTATAACTGAAACATAACAAGTACATTTGTTTGTTGTAAATTTACTTTTGTAACGGAGGTGACATTTTGAAAGCTATACAAACCTTGCATAGCAAGTCAGTGTCCAATGGCAAGAGAACAACGTTGACTGCATCAGAACAAAATACACAATGTTATATCATATATATGTTCATTTAGATGACTGGTCAGACAGAACTAAATGTGTTTGAAACATTTGAATTCTGAGCATTCTTCAAAATCCATGTACTAAGGCCACGAAACAACAACAACTGCAACGAGTCGTTCATCGAAATTGAATGACATTATCTATTATTCTCTAATAACATTTTATACACACATCGTGAGATGTTGGATTTTTATTTCAAGATTTTGAATGGAAGAGTGAGAAATACTAGTGAACGAAAACATAATTTTAATGTTCCACAGTGACATGATAGGGTTATGATTTTCACTCTGGGTCCTGGGAGGTATGTATTAAAATAGATTAAAATAAAGTTTAAAGCCAAAAAAGTATTTTGCATAAGGTGAAACATATAAGGATACTTGTAGAACAAAACAACAGTTTTTGTACAAGATTTAATTAACGTTTAAAAAATAAAGACATATTGCACTTACAAATTTATGTTAAATAAATACAGTAATGTGCACACAGTTTGTATTCTTTATAGTGTTTGCAATGCATTGTGTATGTTGAAGACCATATTTAAATGACAATTTTCAGCAAGGGAAATAATCTCAACCATATTAAATTTCCAGAAGATAGACGTGTTGGAAAGTTTTAGCTGTCTCATTTCTATCGGTTTTACTTCTTCAATACGTGTTTTAAATTATTCTTATTTTTGAACTTCGCATTATTTCGAAAAGTCATAAATTTCACTCTGTCATGACGCCCTGTGTTGAAATAATACAACAACCAACGACATTTGTGCTAATCTTATATATATTTCTTAACTGAGAAGCAAGAAGAAAGGTTTGTCTGCTAGATTATGTCAAAGAATCATTAAAATCATAATATACGAACGAGTCATTGTAATATTTTGTATATTCAAAAAACCAAAAATCGAAGACCAACGACAGGAGAGTCTTATAACCTATATTAACCCTGGTTACATTCAGAGTTATATAACCTATATCATCCGTTGCTACATTCAGAGTTATAAAAGCTATATTAACCCTTGCTACATTCAAATATATATAACCTATATTAACCCTTGCTACATTCAAATATATATAACCTATATTAACCCTTGATATATACAAATATATATATAACCTATATTAACCCTTGCTACATTCAAATATATATAACCTATATTAACCCTTGCTACATTCAAATATATATAACCTATATTAACCCTTGATATATACAAATATATATATAACCTATATTAACCCTTGCTACATTCAGATATACATTTATTAACTATATCAACCCTTGTTACATTAAGATATTTATATTACCTATTTCAGCACTTGTTACATTCAGAGTTATATAACCTATATCAACCCTTGCTACATTCAGAGTTATATAACCAGTATCAACCCTTGTTACATTCATAGTTATATTACCTATATAATCCTTTGTTACATTCAGCGTCATATAACCTATATCATCCTTTGTTATATTCAGATTTATATAACCAATATCAACCCTTGTTACACTCAGAGTTATATAACCCATATTAACCCTTGTTACATTCAGAGTTATATAACCTATATAAACCCTTGTAACATTCAGATATAAATAACTTATATTAACCCTTGTTACATTTAGATATATATAACCCATATTAACCCTTGTAACATTCAGAGATATATAACCTATATTAACCCTTGTTACATTCAGAGTTATATAACCTATATCAGCACTTGTTACTTTCAGATATATATAACCTATATCAGCACTTGTTACATTCATATATATATAACCTACATCAGCACTTGTTACATTCGGATATATATAACCTATATCAGCACTTGTTACATTCAGATATATAAAACCTATTTGAGCACTTGTTACATTAAGATATATACATAACCTATATCAGCACTTGTTACATTCAGATATATATAACCTATATCAGCACTTGTTACCTTCAGAGATATTTAACCTATATGAACCATTGTTACATTCAGTTATACAACCTATATTACATTACATACATGATAAAAGAATACCGAACTTCTTTTTAAAACTGTAAATAAAAGCTGGCTCTTTAAAGCTGTTGTTCTCATGAAGTAAACTGATTTTGTTTTATTAAAAACAGGAGAAAACTGCTTAATTTAATTCATCTTGATCTGATATACATGGAACGTTTCTTAATATTTAAAGAATAAAAAAGATTGTTTACCAGATAAGCCCAAGTATCTGTTGAGTAATAAATACTGCTATAAAATACACGCTGGAAAACAACAAAAATACATGAAATAACTCATCCATTATACTACATCATAAATAGTCGTTTTATAAGGATGATGCGTTTTGTCTAGATTATCTTCATAAGGCGATTGTACCATCTCCTAGACGGCGACTGAAGTCGGAACATCGCTTAATCTTTATGAGATTTGAAGAAGAAATAATTAAGGCGTACGTTATGCTTATTCAATCAGATGTTATTGTTTAATACACCAAATTTCTATAACTCTTCACTGTCCATAACTATACTCTGTATAAAACATTTTAAAATCTTGTTTTACTCTTCACAGTTCAATATTCGCGTAAATCTCATAATACTATGCTAGTTTTCTTAACGAAACTAAAAGGTACGATATAAACTGAAAAAAGCAGAAAAAACAACAACACAAAAAACAACAACAGCAGAAGACGCATGAGTGAAAACAATGCACAAGGGCAACTCCTGAAAACGTTGAGAGGTAATGACGTCATAGATAATTTTATATTTAAGACTGTAAATGTCTTTATTCTCAGTATTGCTCTTTCCGCGTGATTTCTGAAAGCTATTATTTTTCTAGACTTTTTGACTTCTAAGTTCAGAAATTAAATTTAGTCCGTTAATGCATTTTAAAACGTCACACACACAATAACTTTTAATGAAGAAATACTTTAAGCTTAGTAATCACTTTTTATAAGTTGAAAATATATTAAATGTGATTTTTATGTTTCAAAAATTTCATCTTCGTTAGATTTAAATACAGAATTAAGGAAAGAACTTAAATATAGAGATATAAGATATACTGTTTTACCACGAACAATGCAATGTTGAAGTAACTAAGATTGGTAAAATATGTATTCAACGATGACATGGACAGAACGTATGAAAGGCTTCTTAGTGACTGGAACAACGTGTTCACCCTTGTACACGGGTCAATCTAACAAAGTCATATTGTTCATACAACGAAGATAGATTATTTTTATGCATATGTTGATATACAAACGGTTAGCAGCTTTAGTGTTCAGTCATTATGTATGTGTTCGATAGAAGTCTTCGAGTGAGTTCTATTTCCATCACGATCAAAGTTGTCTATGCAGTCAATACTGGGCGAGTACAAACCTCAATCCAGCAATTAGATCAAAAGTTGAATGTGAATTTTTGGCAAAGATAAACTTCATACCTCCCACCGTTACCACTGGTTTGTCATTTCTGCCACACCTGGCAAGACCACGATCGATAGTAGTACATACACTGTAAGTGTGACCAGCTATGAGTGTAATACCATGATCTCCATTGTCCTGTAGCACTTTTACTGGAACAAGGTCTCCACCTGATGAGGAAAGTGTACTACTGCATTGAACTAAATCATGACCGCCTTCACTTATGTTCAGTTTCACTGCACCTGAGCCTGGACATAGCAGTACGTATAGCAATCGGATAGTTTGATCAATTGTCACATCAAAGGCGTCAGTCTTTCCCGAAGGTAAAGCGTATTTTAGTCCAGATATTTTTTTGAACCGGTGCACCACAAATTCTTTGCCCCCTTTGACAGATTGCGTTGCCAATGAGTGTTGTCGCAGAACATCAAAGTTGCCGAACTCTCCTACCTCTGTCAGAATCTTGTTTAAACATCTGTTTAAAACAAATTTTAATTCATCGACACCATTTCCTTTTCCCGCTTTATTCAACTGTATTTCTATACTTTTTGTGTCTGCTTGGACAGTTTTCATAGCGATGAACAGCTCTTGTTCATTTCCGTATACAGTGCACTGTCGTAACAGCTTTTTACCAGCTGCCAATGAAGAAGACAGTTCCTTGTGTTTTGATAGCAATGCTTGCATGTTCTCTAAATTGGTGTCTCTGATTTTATTTGTCTCTTTAATTTTATCTTCGACAAGTTTTTCTATGAAAGCCTTTAAGTGACTTTCAGCCTCCTTAATACTAGCAATGACCACATCATGCTGATTGTAAGCAAGATCAATGTTGATTAGAATGCTTTCCATATTCTTCTCCAATCTTTGTTCCAGCTGCAGCAAGCCGTTCTCAAGTGTTTGTAACTCTACCGTTTCTTTCACACGTATACCTGATAGACTCACTATAGTGTCACATGTTCGATGTTTATCAACAAAACAATTGCTGCACCCTAGCTCTTTGTGATCCTCACAGAAGTACTTCAGCGGCTCTCCTGTGTGTGTGTTACATTTTGTCTCAACTTGGTTTAATTGCTTTCGAGCTTTTCTATCATCCAGTGTTTTAAGTTGGTGGTTTCGCATTGTCTTAAGCCTACAGTGACTCTGATAACAGTCTGTACAAAACAGTTCATCACATATATAGCACCAGCCATCTGCAGGCTTCTTAATGTCCCCAGCAAGACAAGGTTCGCAGAAATGTTTGTCCACTTCATATTTTCCCTGCTCGGTGTCTGTTTTCCGCAGTTGTCCATGGACCTCATCAGCCATTGTTACTACAGTGGAAGATACAAAACAGTAAACGTCACGAAGCCGAGAATCATGGCTGCCTGCAAATGTTAACAGTTTCAGATTAATTAAAGGGGAAAATAAGAGTGATCGGGTAAATTCTTCGTCCGACCGGGGCAGTGTTTTTTTCAATTTAACAAGGCTGATTGAATTTGCATGCACGCATGTATGCCTAAGATGATACATGGATAAATCTTTTCTGTTTTGAAAAACAACCCGTTTCGCTTAAAAATGCACAGTTTTAAAATCAACAACATGTGCTGAACTTTATCAGAGCTTTTTAGAGCCTTATGAGATTGTAGAAGGCCATGTGAAGATCTTAGCCTGCCTTATACAGATCGCTGATTGGACAAATGATAAAGAACAATGTGTAATACGGACCAGGTGTCTCTATGCTTCATGCTAGTACATGTTGTTCTATCTTATACCCTACGTACAAATCCCTCTCAATGTTTTAATGGAAAGCTCATATGTAAGAAATTCACCAGTAGTAGTTTGGTAAAAACGTATTCATTGTGGTGTCTAACTTATGATTTTTAGGAAATTTAAAACATCAAATCTTTGCCAGTTGTGTCCGGATCGGTTAAATGTTCTTATGTTATAATATGCCTATGTATGTTAACCTGGCATTTATAAACGAGGCTATATGGTAAAAAGTTCGGTTACACTTACAACACGTTAGTTTGTAGGTGAAATATATATAGTCCTATTTATTGTTTATCAATATATAATTTATTCTACAGCTATACAGCTCAGATTTTGTGTATTATGCATTTTCATCGTTTGGTCGATCGACTGTGTATGCGAATTTTGTATCCAAACCAATGCCATTGCAGAAATATTTCTAACATAAACGAGCTCTATTATCTACCTCTATTAATAGTACTTATGCCGAGGTCGCGTTCAGATGTTCGAATATTTACAACACAGTACGTGGGCTAAACTGAATATCAACTCCGTAAGATTACAGTTTATATTGCCTTTAGATATGGTAACGTGTTAACGTCTCTCTTTTTAATGTAATACAATGCGACGCAAGACTCGACTCAGTCATTCACGAACTCAGGAAAACACATTACGAAAGGTTTCGGATTGTCGAGAAAAGATACAAATATACAAAGACATAAAAAGCACAAAGTAAAACAATGCACGAGTAACAAATCCATAAAACTGGTAAAACTTCAAATAAAGACGGTCAGTTTGTATTACATTTATATACATGTACTGAGGCAGTCTGTTGTACTATTAATCTTTACAAACAATGTAGGCATTGTTACTCTGCAAAAGCACGCTGGTATAAACATTTTAAACAATTAACATCAAATCCATACATTTTATCATACTGACTTTTGTATTGTATAAAGATATCTAGTGACAGTGAGCTGATAATGTAGCCAAACAGGTTAACTCAAAAACGAAAGTAGACAAATAAATATTAAAGTTTTACAAACAGTTGTTAAAGAAACCACTAGTTACCATTCTGAATTGATAAAATGAGTATAATGAGGTTTAATACGGCAAAAAGTGAAACAGTAAAATTATTTTACCTTAATTAATATACCAAATTACGTATATATTAAATCCAAATCGTTCCTTCAAGATGGCTGCTATGTTTATCTAAAGTCCCAATAAACAGACATATTGTGACATTCCAGTAGCTGCCGATACTGTTAATATATATAGCCTTGATGGATCAATGCACCACAAACACTGTAGTGTTTGGTCCTTGTTGACGTTAATTATAATGCAATGTCTTCATGGTCTCTGAGTGTAGCACATGTGTTTTTTTTTTCTAATTAGAAAGCAGTTCGGTGTTATAATTGTCTGTATTAAGGGACAGGTGTCATGTTTAATAGCTGATACAATTTAATGATTGCAATGGACTACTTTGTTGATAAAAGAATGAATTTCATACAAATGATGATAACTTCAGGTGTAAAAACGTCGTTAATTTACGGTATTTTTCTCAATCATAAACCGATAAGATTGTCATCATGCATGACTATGTATGTATTGAATTAAAGGTGGTATCCGCCAGGTATCAAAGGCATGTAAATGTTTTCAAGGTTACTGGGAATCCAGGCACGATTTGTGTATATATTTATTTTCTAATCAAAATATATGTGACTTGAGCACTTATCTTTAATGTAAGACAGTACAATCGCGAAAAATATCACTAAAAATGTTCATTCTTTCCAAATTTATAAATAAGCGCGGTAGTGATATATCAAAAATAGATACCGACGTCAGCACGAACTACCTGGATGACGATGTAACGCGATCTGAAAAGTTAGTTGTCACGAGGTGTTCTTAGTTTGTAAAAACTGTCTGCGAAGCGTGGTTCAGATGGGAAATACCTGTTTGTAATGATGACAAAGGATTTATGCTTCACTGTTCACACAAATCGAGAGTATCAATGAACAGGACATTTCCATTTAAAAACTACTTATTTAGCTATTTAAGAAAAAAATATTGGTTCGTGCTGTCGGATACCACTTTTAAAAAACAAATGTAGGTAGGAATTATTTAGTTGCTTGTGTTCCTGCTTCCTCACAATGCTTTTGCTAGGTCCTCAAAATGCTTTTGCTCAGTCCTCAGAATGCTATTGCTCAGTCCTCAGAATGCTATTGCTCAGTCCTCAGAATGCTTTTGCTCAGTCCTCAGAATGCATTTGCTCAGTCCTCAGAATGCTATTGCTCAGTCCTCAGAATGCTATTGCTCAGTCTTCAGAATGCTTTTGTTCAGTCCTCAGAACGTGACTGCTCAGTCCTCCGCCCCCAGAACGGAATTGCTCAGCCATACGAATGTGACTGAACAGCTCTAAGAATGGCGATGCATAAGCCTAAGAAATGTGGAAGCTCGGCCCTCAGAATTCCTAGCGTTATAATGTGACTGCCCAGCCCTCAGTATGCCATTGCTCAGTGCTCTGAACGTGACTGCTCAGTCCTCAGAACGTGACTGCTCAGCCCTCAGATTGCTGTTGCTCAGTCCTCATAAAGATGTTACTCAGTCCTCACAATGTAACTGCTCAGTCCTTAATATGCCATTGCTCACTCCTCAGAATATGGCTGCTCGCTAATTCGGCCCTCATAACGTGAATGCTTAGCCCTCAGAATGTGACTGTTCAGACCTAAGAATATGAATACTCAGAATGTAACTGCTCAGCTATAAGAAAGTGACCGCTAAGCAATAATTATGTGACTGTTCAGTCTTCTGATGCTTAAGATTCAAGTTGATTTCATACTGCTGCAAGTCTGTTTTTCATAAAAACATCAAAATGGTCGACACGTACGAAATATTTATGTACATTATTATTATTACTGTAGGTGGATTTTGTGTGTGGCCGGATTAACCAGAACTCATTTACTTATGAGGGTCTTACCATGGATCCGGGTCTTATATTTTCTTTAAAATGCATTGCTCCGCATAATACACTTTAATCGGAACTCCTCGGGTAATTCCGTCCTCGGGACAATCATCCCTCGGATGTATCTGGTGCAATAATACTTACTGAAATCACGATCGTTTTGTTCGCCGGAAGTCGGAAGAATATTCTTAAAATGTAGTTCGCACAAACCATAAACAATGACGTCGTTTGACAGCTGTGTCTTAGCTGCGCCGGGTAAATTAAACTGGATAATTTAAACTTGAAGCCGCCACAAAGTAAAATTTTACAGGCATCGTACTTTAGTGAGCTGTCACCCGATCTGCCATCTTTTTTTTGTCATCTGTCTCAAAAGAAGTCCATTTAAATAAATGGCCGAGGTAATCCGACTACCTACATACATCCGAGAGATTATTCGTGAATTATCCGAGGTGTTTCGATTGAATACACTTTTATATTGCATGGTAAATACATGTAACCTCTATATAATCCGCCCATTCTTGTGCAAAAATGGCGTCGAGAAGCAGGGAAAACGACAGCGCCTGCAGTTAAATATGATGTTAGTTTACAATAAACTTAAACATCTGACATTTCTAATCATAAAATGACATTATGTGGAATTTGCTTTTTCTAAAGAATTTCAAATGAACGCATCTGTAGTCCTAAATTTGCTATATATTAGTAAGTTTACCGCTTTTTGGTTGATATTGTCAAAGTTATTCCAAATTAGTCACTCTCGGATAACCACTTCCTGGGTAGAATAAGCATACAAATTACCTTTCTGTTTAGCAATTATGTCTTAATTAATTTCTAAACTAGCGTTGATATTAACTTTGTACTGATATGTGCATGGTAGTTTTGAATCTTCAGGAAAACAGTCTGGGCATAACCACTGCAATGGACGAAGAGTCTGCAGTCCAAAAACAAACATTTTCTTTGCCACAAAAGGGCCTTAAACCATCAACCATGATAACGTTACTGACGCTGTAATTTAAATACATGCGAAGTATGGACCACGTGGTTCTATGTGTGATGTACCTACGCAATACAGTGACCAAGTCACTTATGGTTAAGGTATTAAGATAAAATATGAGACACAAACGTTTTTTGATCATGTTTATACACTCACTTGATTTATTAACGATTTATACCTATAATAACAGGTTCACATGCATTCAAACAGAACTTTGTATGGCAGTTGAGTCAATTTGTAGAATATTGATTTAGCAAATATTGCACTCAAAACATGTTTAGGGATAGAAATACATATTGAACCCCCCCCCCCCCCCCCCCCTCCGCCACCAGCACACCTTCTAGATCCGCGTCTGTATTTATGGCAGATGCTTCAGTTAGCTCAACAAAAACACATTTGTCATATACAGTAACTTCCACGTGTTTTTATATAAATGACACTGTCTAGTGGTGTTCAGGATAAATTACTGATTTTTTTTGTACCAAGGTAAATAATCCTGACCAGAGTAAACTGCTCTGTAAACTGAGTTGTCTCTCTTCTATAAGGCGGTGTTCTACGCATGAAGTGTTCTGATTTTAGTTAATGTTTTTGTCTGTTAAAGCAGGCGCGTTTCTGTCATTACGCACTTTATGCACGTGCGTAACCTCCGTTCGAAAAATCGAAAATCTAAAGTACCAAAAACACTTAGAAAGTCGATGCCGGACCCGGGTTAGGAATAATATATTTTATTTGCGTAGTTTCTATGTTATAAAATCTTATTGCCACACCAATAAAGTTGAAAAGGTTTAAAATGATTTAACTCATAGCCTACACGTCAGGATTTTAGTCGTTCATATTTTTCGTCAAGTTCTTCGCATGTCCGCATTTTACATGTTATTCATTAGAAAAAGAACTGGATGTATTCAAAAACTGGATATATTCAAAAGTATTACCGCAAAGGTTATTTCCCTTTGCAATTGTGCGTAACTTCAAAAACCGCCCAGATACGCGCCTATGTTAGAGTGAGAGAGGAGAATGAGAGAGAGAGAGAGAGAGAGAGCGAGAGAGAGGGGGGAGAGAGAGGGGAAAGAGAGGAGTGAGAGAGACGAGAGAGAAAAAAAGAGGGGGTGAGACAGAGAATACTTCTACTCTTGTAACATATATAATGTGTATCGTCATATTTGTTTGAAGAAAAGTGCATTATTATAATTGGATCAATATTTCTATCTGTATATACATAAGGTTTCCTTTCAGTCTTACACGCTTTATCTAGCATTGTCACATGCTGATGTTTTATATTGGTTTTTTGTACACAGACAATAATTTAATAATAAGCTTTTACCTACACATTTGTTATCTGTTCTACAATACTTCTCCAGAATTAGGTAAGACAAAATCATTTGTGTTCAGTTACCTTGTTTGAATTCTGACGTTTTATGAAACAGAATTTTAAATGTTAGCCGTAAATAAAATATGACATAAAGTATAATAACGGCCTTTATTGCATAAATACGACATATTTCTCTAAATTGTTATACAATAAGAGGCATTGTTGAAAATGGTGTCATCGAAAATCTACCAAATAAATTCTTAGGCACTGGAATATCGAATTATACACCAAAACGTATGCATTAACAATCATTTAAGTTCGGAGGGAATATAATGAAAGTAACTACATTGCTATAAATAAGGAACTAAATAAGACATAGCTGTAGTATTTATTGGGCATGAACAACTCGGTAAATAGCTCGCGTGCTTATGTAGCAAACAAATATCCGTTTCAATTTACACAAAATAACAGCCTATTGTTGAGCATAGAAGGGTCCTACAAACACACATCACCTGAATACAAGAACAATTTACTGATATGAATTGTATAACTACAATGAAGCTTAAATATACACTTACATTTATTATTTCAGTGTTTTATAATTATATCCATGGACTGAGGTCTGAGAACTTTTAATATTGATACAGTCTAATTTTGTCAATATAACAAGCTAACATGTAATATTTGATAATAACTTGAAGCAACCAATCAACAATACAATTAAAATTATCATCTATATTGATGAGACCAGAATTTGAAAGAGTTAATCTTACAGCTTATTGCGAAAACGAAAGTAGAACAATAAGAGATTTAATTTCACTTTAAGTCAGTGTGTATGATTTGTAACTCCAGTAAGCACAATTTATTGTGAAATTCAATTTATATTAAATAGTTAATCCAACACAAAGATACCGAGGTACAACATGCAAATTTGAAGTTTATAAACAGTCTATATTAACCTATAATGGTTGTATACCTAACCTTGTTAGTCCCGGACTTTTGAAAGAAGTCCCCTTACTTGCATTAGTTGCATTAGTATACTGGTGTTTTGTTCAACCAAAAGTGCCACGAGAACACGAGTATTAAGCTTTAATAAGAAACATAAATAATGACGTATAACACAAATTGTTACCTTCAATATGGCTGCCATGAATGTCCTTGGGGACATAAACTTGTTTTCTCACTCAGTACTCTTACCATACAAGAAAAGCGTTGATGCGAAGCAACAAATGCGACGCAAACGATTAAAACAAATTTAAAAGAAATTGTGACATACATCGTTTAAACTTAATTAAAGGTGATTTCCCGCAGTTTTCTTTATATAAATACATGTTGATAAATAAATAAAAATAAAATAAAACAAAATAAAAAATAGAACTCCATGTACTGTTTTATGACCCGTATTTTGCCAGGGTTATGGAAGTCCGCAAAACAAACTTTCCCCATGTGCTAATTTCAGTGAGAATTCCATATAAACAATTATACAGCACTGTTATGCCCATGCATGCACGTTAACATTTTCAAGTATTTATTTCATTTTTACTGAATACAAAACGTTTAGTCAGAAAATACAAATTGCACATTTCTTGTTTTAAAACGTACATCTTTGCGTATTGTGCTTTTATATCTGTTTGAGGCTTGTTGTACCACGTGTAAAGTGTTGTGTGCTAATTAAAGTCAGTGAGGTTATCAGGCTGATGTCACACAACGCACTGGCAGTACGGGACAAGCACACTCATGAAGATTTTATTTTTATTTTGAGTGAAACACCACCTATTTCATACATATGATTAAAAGTCAAGAAAAATAGGAAATTCCACGATTTTACGCCGTCCTGGCATTACGTTAATTGACAAAAAAAATATTAGGTCATGCTTAAGCTTAAAGTTATATCAACGCTATATCAACGCGTAATTCTTTAAATAAAGCGTTCTATTGTGAATTCATTTTAGGGATGCCAGGGGAATACGCTTTTGCGTCAATACAGCCTGAACTCGTTTTCAAGCGACAGGGATAAGTGCCAGATTAAATCGATGTCTACGTGACATAAATAAGACGCCACAACACGGCTCAGATAGCATAAAAACGGCAAGAATAAACACTGAAACTACTTCTATTCCACCTTCGACGAGAAATGTCGTTCATTTCAGAAGAAAAGGAAAATAAACAAAACTAATAATAAAGAAAGAAAATAGATTTTATGTTACGCGCGGTAGAAATTTGCGCATATGTTTAATAACGCCTGAAGTTGCTGTTGTTGTTTGTTTGTTTTCAGTACATATGTCCACCATCACGTTAAAGGTGGTATCCGGCACTTTCCCTATATCAAATACATGTAACAATATCTTACCCTTGCTTTTGTGAAAATGTGACATGATGTCTAAATAAACTCGTACTTCAGCCTAAGTTAAGACAATTTTGAATACTACTTCAATTGTTGGACAATACAAATCATGAAATACCGCTCTAAATACGAGTTTCTTCAAATTCTAAATTTTTTAATTCTAAAAAAAAAAATCTTAAAAGTACAATTGGGATTTCTGCTAAAAATAGACACCGACGTCATGGTAGATTGGCCGGATGATGATCTAAAGTGATTCAAAAGTAAGAGGTAACGTGGTTTTCTTAGATTAAAAATAGCTATCTCTGTCGCGTGGCTCAGATAGAAAATACCATTTTGCAATGATGAATACGGATTGATGATTTACTGTTCACACAGATCTTGGGCATCAATGAACAGCATTTTTCACGATCTTTTCAGGTAACAATGACTTATTTGGTTATTTGAGAAAAAAATGATTGGTTCAAACTGTCGGATACCACCTTTAAGACACATTTCCTCCCTCATATCCCACCAGCTATTTGAAGTCATGCATATATTGCTTTATTAATATGCAGGGAGTATAAAATCAACATAGATTAGAGTTTATAATGACATGACATTTTGCAAATAAGAGGCGCATTCGTCAATACACAAATACATAATGTGTACTGTGGTAGCATTTAATTTCGCTGGCATGAAATTTCGCGCAATCGCAGAAAAAAAAGACTGTTTCGCGCGGAAGTAAATTCGCGAATATAATAAAAAAGAAACATTATTAATATCGATAATTGACTGACCTGTTATCAATATTTATTCGATATATTTGCACACTCCAGCAAATCATGTGGCAGTTGGCCCCTGTTAGTTACCAGTGCCTTTGTTACTAGCAGTCAATTATCGGACCGCTGTTATTTGGAGCCGCTTATTGACATCGGACCCGTTTGATCCATACAGTTGGATCATTTATAACATACTTTAATTGGCATGAATTTGGCATGTCAATTGGCGTTCCCGTTAATTAACTTAACACTATCCGTACGTGAGCCTTTGACCTTTTTTCACTGTGAACAATTCTCCCAATTTCTCCCAGTACATTCGCTTACTTTGACGTAGATCAAAAGAAATCTTAGGGAGTGCCGAAACTGACAGCTGGTATGTTGAAATGTGCTAATTACACTGGTCCCAATTTTACTGACACACATTTCATAGCTCTTGGCAAACTGAAACAATAGACCAACGAATATTAACACAGTAATTGGATGTGTTTCGAATTCTTAAAAAGTAAGCTTTATTCATAATAATGAACAGAAAAGACACAGGTCTACAGCAAATGATATTTTGTTGTTATTCATATGAAATACTTTATTTTTTATCAAATAGCGATACGGGCAATTAAATACAAAGTGTAGGTCCATTCGGACATTAGCACGTTTCGGACACGTATGTGGAACTATATGATTAAATATTCGCTAAGGATTTAAATTCGCGCACTGGCCCGAACGCGAAATACGCGAAAGTTTAGCCATTGCTTAATAAAATGATACCACAGTAATACACATCATTAGCCTCAAGTATTGTATTTACCTACCTTATTACCTTGTTAATCGTGTCAGTAGAAATAGTCGTAGCAACTCAATGCAACGTGTTGATGTAGTCTTTACAAATTTATGTTTAGTCTTAATTTATTATTTCAGTAAACCGAACAAACCGGATATCTCCATAGAATATCATTGTGAAGATATCAATAAATCCAACGAGTTCACTTTTTTATCGCATGTCACTGTGAAACTGAAAACATAACTTAGTGGCTGACGGTCTTAGTCGGCTCAATAGGAACACTTCGGATAATTCACGAATCATCTTTCGGATGTATGTAGGTAGTCGGATTACCTCGGCCACTTCCCAAAGAGGGACTTCTTTTGTGACAGACGTCCAAACAAAGATGGCAGTTTGGATGACAGTTCACTAGAGTACGATGCCTGTAAATGTCCACTTTGTGGCTGTTTCAAATTTAAATCATTCAAGTTTATTTACCTGGCGCAGCAAAGACAAAGCTGTCAAACGACTCCATTGTTTATGTTTTGTGCGAACTACATTTCGAGCATATTCTTCCGACTTCCGGCGAACAAAACGATCGTGATTTCTTTAAGTATCATTGCACCAGATACATCCGAGAGATGGTTGTCCCGAGGACGGAATTACCCGAAGAGTTCCGATTGTTAGCCGGCTGTCTCTCAACAAGACCGAAACTCTTCGAGTGTCAGTACAGATTAGCCGGAAGTAACGAGCTATTGTTATCTTGACCAGGGAGAAGGCAGGTAGACCTCGTAGAGATGCAGCCAGACAGAAGTTAGGTAGGCAGATAGGTTGGCAGGTAAACAGAAAGTTAGGCAAGCAGGTAAACAGAAAGTTTGGCATGGATACAGAAAGGTAGGAAGGCAGATAGATAGAAGGGTAGGCAGGCAGGTAGACAGACAGGTGGGTATATAGGTATATAAACAAACAGGCAGGTAGACAGAAAGTTAGACCGGCAGGCAGACAAAAAATGTAGGCAGTCAGATAGACAGACAGGCGGGTATACAGGTGTGTAGACATACAGGCAGGTAGAGATAAAGGCAGACAGGTAGACATATTGGCAGCAAACAGATAGGCGGGCAAACAGCCAGACGGAAAGGTAGACAGGCAGGTAAACAGAAAGGTAGGCAGGCAGAAAGGTAGGCAGGAAGGTAGATAGAATGGTAGACAGACAGGTAGACATATTTGCAGCAACAGATAGGCGGGCATACAGCCAGACGGAAAGGTAGGCAGGCAGGTAGGTTGGCAGGTTAACAGAAAGGTAGGCAGGCAGAAATGTAGGCAGCAAGGTAGATAGAATGGTAGACAGACAGGTAGACAGACAGATGTGTATACATATGTGTAGACAGACAGGCATCAGGTAGACGGGCAAGTAGACAAAAGGTTAGGCAGTCGGGAAGACAGACAGGCGGGTGGTGTACAGTGTGGTGACAGACAGGCAGGTAGACATAAAGGCAGGCAGGTAGACAGATAGGCGTGCATGCAGTCAAACAGAAAGATAGGCAAGCAGGTAGACAGAAAGGCAGACAGGCAAGTAGACAGACAGACAGGTAGGCAGGTAGATAGAGAGGTAGGTAGGTAGACAGATAAATTGTCCGCCTGGTAGGTAAACAGAAAAAGGCAGGTAAACAGATATGCACGTTGGCAGGTAGACAGAAGAGTAAGCAGGTGGACCGATAGACAGAATGCAGGCATACATGCAGGAAGGCAGACAGACAGACAGACAGAAAGTTGGGGGTTACACAGGCAAGGAGACAGAGGGTCAAGTAGACATCAGAAATCACTTCATGCTGATGTGACTTTCTGCATTTCAAACACCCAATCACTATCAAGTGTTTTTGAAAATATAACCTGCAAACAGGCTCATCATTTGTTTTACAAAAACACGTCGCATCCTGTTGATTGAGATCATGTTACTCTTTGTGATTATTTTTACAGGGGAAAATATAATTACCTCAGCTTTATGGTTTCAAGCTTACCTATCACAATTTTCAGAAATGTTTCACACGAGGCTTTGCCTATGTTAGTACGCGGATGACAAAAACTTGTACTTACCATAAACTTGCTCACTGACAAGTATCAGTCTATTAAGCAACCTATTAAAGGCCCTATCATCCAGCTACCACTGGGGAATTATGTCTTCATAGGAACTAGTAGTTGTTGTGTCGCCAACACAATATCCAGACATCTTTACATGTTGATATTGAAATAAGACAAACAGTTAGTGTGGATTCACGAAATTTAGTGTCATCTTATGTCAATCTGTATATCGGCAGTTTTACGAGTTACAAACTAGAAAGCATTACGTCAACATGTCTCAATGTTAACATGGCTATAAACATAATACTTACATGTGTATGGTAAACTAGAGTACAAAATTCTGAAAATAATAGTACGTTCAACTTTGTTGTTTTCATACACTGTCAATAAGGATGCAATGATTTTTTTAAAAGATTTGTTTGTAAAAGTGCAGTCATCGTCACTTTTTAGACGAATTGACATTAGGATTTCTTTTATTTTCAACGTTGTCCTTAAAGGAAGTATCGGATAGTTTGGTCGAAACAATTTTTTTCTCAAAAAGTCAAATAAGACATATGTACATGAAAAGGTCTTGCAAACTGCTGTTTATTGATGCCAAAGATTTGTGTGAATAGTCAAGGATAAATCCCCTTTTATTAATAAAACAGGCGTTTTCTATCCAAATCACGCTGCAGAGATTTGTATTTTTTAACTTAGAAAACCAGAAAACCACAAGACCACTTACTTTTAATGACAACCATCGCACTTTTAACAGAGTTGGAATGACTGAGATTTAGAGTTTATTTCGGCTTTTCGGGATTAGTACAGTCTAACAATAAAGCTAGTGTTCAAAATCGTCTTTATAATGACTTATTATGCAAAAAGTATGACCAAATTCACCAAAGCGGAGGTTAGAAATTGGTACGTGTATTTAATATAGGCAAATTGTCAGATACCAGCTTTAAGAGATATTCAGCCCATTAACACGAAAAGTGGGCCCTACTATCGAAAACCACATTTATGTCGGAATGTCTGGTGACAATAGAGCTTGCGTCTAAAAAAGACTGCACCAGCAACCTGAGAAGTAGAGAGCATGCGACCAGTAACGACCTGGAAAAAAATTCTTGTCTTCAGTGGACATTGAAAGGTAGCAGACTAATCTTCCTTGACCTTTGTTTATCGAAACAAACGATTAGGTAGTACGACTGTATCAATCGCAGGGTGTTTTTATTGTTGTTGTTTGTGTTTTTTTGTTGTTGTTGTTTTGGCTTATTTGTTTTGTTGTTGTTGTTTTGTTGTTGTTGATTTTAGCATGCAAAATATCTACTGTGTGCTACTTGGCTGGTAGCCACAAGTCTCCAATAGTCTTAATTCACCGCCGTACACATGTCTTTTCTTTCGGTAGCAATCGCCATGGATCTTAATTATCTTCTACAAGATACTGATCAGAAATAATCGAAAAGATAGTTTTCAAACAACCTGCGTTTAGTCGTAAAACGATCCCACCTTAATCGCAGGTCGTCTTTAAGACTCGCAGGAGGGTCAAACAACAAGACGCTGACAATCGCACAACCATATTCTCGATGTCTTCAAAGTGCAATCAAAGACATCTATGGTGCAATTGTGAGCTTACTATAGTCACTCTATTTACAATAACCATCACGACGCCCTGATTTATCCAACTTAGTGACAACGCAACATTTTGAACGGCATCATTTACAGCTAAAATAAATTGCTCACAGGAAATATTTTAATAAAATTGTAATTCACTAAAGTTTAGTTTTGCTGAACAAACATTTAAGAATGCAATTACTTACAAATACCAATTACTAACAAGTCATTTTAAACGCATAAATAGGTATTTAGTGTTTTGAGATTAATACATAGTGATAATCTTGTGAAAAGGAGATACATAAATAGGAAAGTAATTATAAAAAAGGAAAATATGCGCATACATTTTTTTGGCAAACAGTTATGATAGTCGAATAGCTGCTACTAATATGAATGCTTAAATAAAACATGAGCACAACGCGGTGGCGGTTTTATTAATACATTACAGTCGTCAGTACAGCTGTACCATACTAAATAAAAACAAGAAAAGTCGTTAATGCAAAGCATCAAAGGCGACGCAAAAACTGAAAGGTAAACTGAAAGCTTAACAGGTTAAAACAATATGGGAGCAAGTAATAAAGACATATTTAGAAAGTTTTTATTTATAGGTTGTGAATTTCAGTATAATATAAAAAAAAATCTCGAGAAAAAGTATGTATGACGTATAGGCCTATTCCTGAGACTATAGAATGATTTAAAACAAAATAAAAGCAAAATCCGACACCATTTAATAGGTCTTTCAAGATGTTACACATGTAGAAAAAAGGTGCCAAAATTATTATAATTAACAATGAAACTTAAGTGTACAAGCAGAAATTGCACATGTACAGGAGCCCCACATTGCACAAATGATTACTGTTCAGATAGTATTTTTCTGGAACATAGTATTATGTATACAAAGAATATTGTTTAATATTTCCTAAATTTAACCTACTGCTCACATTGAAAGTGAAATGGATAAAGACAAACTGAGAGAATCGGTAAAAACAAAACGATCTAGTATGTCTTTAATCCCGATGGAATAAATGTTGTAACAAAGCAATGTTACTACCCAAGTATGTGCTACTGTGGTTTATTATTACACACTGAGCTGGCATTAAGAATACATAAGTTGCTGTCAAGTGAAAGGTAGTATATGTCATTCAATAGAGGAAAGAAATTACTACAAAAATAATTAATCTTATTATCCAAGAAGGATGTTACTTTCTAGTAAATATGGGTGTAAGGACGTAATAATAAGTCCGAACATATTCTGTTATTTTTGGCAAAATGTTCGTGTAATAAAGGTCTTGACAAGAAATAAATCTCATTCAGGTATAGGGTTTGAAGCCAGAACCTCCGATCCCGAGTCCATACACTTAACCTCTTGACCAAGAACACTATTCAACTATGTTATAAATGCTTTCTTGGTGTGTTTCAACTGTCTCTTTAATGATCATCCAAATCGTTAACAATATATTTTTCAAACTTGTTATAACGGGTCTAAGGTTTGAATTCGGAGCCATCTTATCCTGAGTCTATAAACTTAACCTCTTGACAAAGAACACTTCAAGTATATTATATTTTTTTTCTTAGTGTGTTGAACGTTTCTCGCATGCAAGAATCTCAATATGCAGTCCGAACATAGAAGGATGTACCGACGAGCATTCATATCTACTTTAGTAAGTAAGAGAGTGTCCATGTACATTTACGTTTTTTATATAATAAAAGAAATAAACCACAATATCTCGTTTTTACCATGTTTTCATCAAAGTTACAGACATAAAATATAGAACGCCGTTTACCGATTTTGACCCGTATTTTGTCAGGGTTAGAAGGGGCGGTACGCGTAAATGTGCACCGGAATAGTACCCCGGACAGTTTTCAGTTGTTGTTATTTTGATGTAGATATTTTCGTAATTTAGTGACTGTATTTGCTATAATAAAAATAATCTCATGCAATTTGGTGTAAAACAAAGCTTAGACATTGTAGAATTATAAAAATGCAAAATAACTGCATTCCTATGCTCAATAATGGACTGATCAATTTAGACCGGTACTGATCATTGCATTGAAAATGTGCGGCGATACTATGCAAACATTACGGCGCATGTTTTCAGGGGAGGATAACCGTCTTCGCAACACATAACTTTTATTCGCAAAGGCCCAGTTATTAGATAATATATTGGTCTTTCTCACAGTGTATACTTTTGAGGTTCTCAAAGAAACGGTTTGTGCTAAATTGTTTCCAAAGTTGTGACATTTACTATGGAGTAAAGAACAAATTTATTTAGTATTATTTCCCCACGTGCAAATTTCATTGAGCATTCCATATATAGAGTGATTAGAGTCGATGTTACTAACAATAGACGTATAATAAAATCGCATTTCATGAGTTATCTCGCCACCAACGTGTAAACGAATATTGTTTTTCCACGCGCAGAGAAACAAATCTGTTATTTTAAAAAATGAATAAAAGTCGTGATTTCAATGGGTGCGAATGTATGCGCTTCCGCCTGACGTATGCAGCTAAATTTGTAGTTAATCATTTGCATCTTTCAATAAACGATGTTTTGTATTTAGAATCATTTAACTGAGAAATAAGAATTGCATATATTATCGTTATTAACGGCGTTTAATTATTAATGTACATTTTTCCTTCACTTAACACATAGTCAATTCATCAATTGGCATGCTTATATTATGTCAAATTTGACAAACTTAAAAAGTCTCTTTAACATCCACGTGCTTTTAAATAGATTGTTTCATCGGTTAGAGAGAAAGGGAGAAATGGGAAAAATTTGTAGTCTTCTGATTGATAGCAAATAAAGGCTTGGTGACTGTTTCCTTTACAAAATGTACTAGTAGTTGTGATAAACACTTGAAAATGTAGTCGTATTTATGCAATCGTTCCTTAAATAGTAATTTAATATGATTTTGTAATACATGCATTTTATAATTTGTAACACTAAATTGTGTGAATTTGAAATATCATATGTTTTGATATCACATCGGTTTAACATGTTGACACATATATTGTATTTTGTATCATTGCTGTAATAACTTCCCTAATTGTGTTATTGTTAATTTAATATTCTAAAAAAGATTTATTGCATAAATCTTTTTTCCTTTAGGGGTGGAGGTAGGGGTGTAACGATATACCGTACGACGGTATACCGCGGTTCAATATTCACGATTCGGTTCACGGTTCACTTCACAAGAATTACGGTACGAACCGTGCAATACAGTTAAGTAAAAATCCTACATTGTGCTCTTGAGTTCACGTCGAATCGTTGTTGAGTAAGTTGTGGACTATTTTTTTTACACAGGGAGTTGATTTAATGAGTCTTCGGCTAATCGACTGTATTGCCGTCATTATGAAATTGTGAAACGATGACGAGAAAACGCCAAAATTAGCGTTTAGTCATATAGTTATGTTTTTTGTTGGTTTTTTCCCCCGAAAGAATACGAAAATTCATATTTCTATCTTTGTTTAGTTATATATCTAAGAAGTTGTTTCAGAAGAAACTATCTTCCGGTATTTGTTTTTACTTTTTTGTCCCACAAATTATCAAAAATAATTACTGTCCCGATCTCCCAAATCAAAACACATCCCTAGAGATCACCCACCTTATAGTCAGAGCAAAATAAGTGCCTCAGCCAATACATATTCAGCATATATTGTAGTGAATGAAACTGGTAGCAGAAGCATTAATTCATGAGCGTGTTAATTTATGCATAGATTGACACCACCAAATTTACATGACTACATGTACATAAAATTGGTGCACTTTTGGTTTTTGTAGATACAAACCTTGTTTAAATGATGTTTTAAATTATTTACTTCGACTAATAACACACTGTTTTTTTGTTTTTGCTGAAGAATAATTAAACACACGAACATGTAAACATGGAACATGGCCGTCCGAATATATGTACACTTTTCGGTAATTTGTCGAACTACAATTTGACGAAGATGTTGGTACACTCAGTATAAATTTGAAGTGACTAATTCAAAATAGTATGTTTTGTACCTTCATTAGCAGACTACTAATAATGGAGCACAATTTCTTTGATTTAGAGAGAAACTTCTGATATTCCGAATAATACGTTGATTTAGAGAGAAACTTCTCTTATTCTGAATCATACGTTGACATTTCAAAAGCAGTAAGAATTGTGATAAATATTTATTTGAACAGTACTTTCCAGTAGATATACTCTTTAAGTACATGTTATACTTATTGGTAAGTATACAGGCGCACAGTAATAGGCAAACAATCAATAATATCATATTTTGTCTTTTGCCGTCAACTCGTTTTAAGCAGTGAAATTTAGGCTGTCCCTTGGTTGGCTGCTTAATACAAGTGTGACTGTAGTTAGAAACTCTTTAAAGCGTTGCTGGTCTTATTCTGGATAAAGGAAGAAATTGTCATTTGGGAGGGGGTATTATGACATTATACACTTTGAAAAGAAATGACATTTAATGCATTATCCTTATTTTCTAACCTTATGATATAAAATAATAAAACAAAGAATTTCTGAAAATTTCCTAGGTGATGATGAAAATGAAAGCATGAGAAATGTGAAATCACAAGCACAATTGATGGCATCAATACAGATTGCCCTTTTTTAAAGCAGAACAATACCAGGGAACAAATTTCCCACTAAAAAGTATTTATTTAACCATATATTACCTATAGATACCATGATTTTTTTTAATATTAACGGAAACAGGCTCCTTTGTATAAACTTGACCAATATTAAACACCATGTTATAGTAGGACTGTATATATTATACTACTGGCAATAGTTGATTAATTTGTAAACACACATACAAAAAAAAAAAAGCACTTACATGTATATTTTCTAATATATGATATATCGAATATCGATCATTTCTGTATTGATACACATATCAAATCGATGATTCTGATCGATACGGAGCCCTAGTAACTGCTACATTATTTCTCTTATATTTCATAAAAAGCACTAACTACTTACTAGCTGAATGTGTTGACACTTCATATTGTTATTTAATTTTTATCGTTTTTTTTAATAGTGTACCAAACTGTTGTATTTTTATTTGTGATGGACATTCAGAATTCACAATAAAGATGAGAAAAAAATATCTTAAGAAATATTATATTACTTTTTATTGTTTAAGACCCAACATTTTAAAATTTCAGGTGATTCTTACAGTTAAATCATTTAATATATGGCTAACCTTTTATGTCATACATTCTGATTATTGATTTATAGACTTAAAGTTTTTAGTTTCAGTAAATAGTCATGGTAACATATAGTTTAATATAAGTCATGGTGTAATAGTGAACCTTTGTGATAAGCAAAATGTATCATCGGTACCAAAATATTATGTATAGCGATACGTATCGTATCGTGTGGTATGTATCGCGATATGTATCGTATCGTGAGGGTAGCGTATCGTTACACCCCTAGGTGGAGGTGTCATCTACTGTAGTGCACAGCGTTTAAGGTTACGTGAGTCAGGTCAAGGGGTTGTTTATCGTAGTAGTCATGACGTAATTCGCATGACGTATTTCGAATGACGTAGCACTCGCGTAACTGCTAGAAAGAAAAGGATCATGCTAGAAAGTTCATTTGTTTATTTTTAACTGGGTTTCGAGAATGTTCTGGTTTCGTGAATGTTCTAGAGCTTCTGCGTTCTAGAATTTCTTGGGCGCTATATAAGGGCTTGTTAGCCGATTTAAAAAAAAAGTTTGGATATAGTTTGGATATAGAGTTTGGACATATAGTTTGGAAATATTTGCAGCTTCTATATTAAATCTTTCTGTGTTGGAACTTACGTGGGCTTATTATATTCTACAGTGATATAAATATTGAAGTGTTGGATTTGGAATTATAGTAATTACATTAGTGTATTGTTTTACCTTTGGATTATTTCAACTGTGCTTATCTACGAGGACATTCAACCGAAAACTCTTCAGGATTATTCGACGTTGGATTATTAATTGGACTATTAAAGGGACACCTCCTAAAGGGACAAACTGTAAGCTTACATTTATTTTGCATTCTCAAATTTTGAGACATATGACACTAGTACCTTGTAATGAAATGTAGAACTAAGAGCCGTAATCATAAACCACTCTCAAGTATTAATTGTGCAAGATCTTGTAGAAGAAACATGTCCGTTTGACGCTTTACATGTGATTAACTCTAATATGTGTTACATCAACTTATCCCTGCTCTGGGGAATTTGTACAGCATTGCTGCATAAATGTATACTTTAGGTTTTAAGACTTTTTATCACTTTGCCTCATTTGTTAGGCATTACAAATTACAAGATATATGACTTCAGAGTTCCATTATTTTCTAATCCATAAATAAACACGATAGGGATTTAGGCTTAAAGTAGATATCGACGTCAGAGCTGTTTACCCGGTGCATCATGTAAAGTGATCTTATGGATAACGGACCATAATAAGCATTGTGATAAAATTGGTGGACCATACTTTATTCTAATAAATATTATAAAAGCAGTTTATTTTCTAATTTAAAACACTTTAACCATGTTTAATTCGAGATATTAATATTTGATGGCGGTAGACCCCAAGCTTTCAAAATGAAGAAATTTAGGAAAATATGTAGATAACAAAAAGGTGTATTTTCTCAAATGTAGTTCTAGAATATCAAAAAATATGTTTTATAGTGTACTTTCACCAATCTCATGAAAATAATAATGCAAACAGTAAAATGGGTTAATCTTTTTAACTTTCACTGTAATATATACTTCAAAAAGAGCTCCGGCCATTGTCCTAATACTAAAACCAAGCGCTCTTTTCTACTTCTTTTTTAAATATCAGTTTTAGTTCAATCAAAATAGAATGGATATTTAATATCTACAACATTTGAGAAAATGAGGGACCAAATTACATGTGGTTATAGCAAAATATGATTCAGCTTTTAAAATATCGGAAATTAGCAGAAAATATTTTTGATTTAATTTTAATTCAACATCTTATTTTTTAAAGAAAGGACAACATAGAAAGTCATCTAAAATTTGTCACACACCTAATTGTAAACTTAAAACACCTTTGAAGTGGTTTTAAGCAGGAAATAATTAAATTCGATAAATGTTGGCCAAAATGGGAAATAAGAGTAGAATCTTTGAAATCTGAAATAATGTGACAGACATTTGACAATAACACTGGACAGCGGAATTATCATACGATAGACATAAATTGTCAATTGTACAACAAAATAGGTTATTTCACAAAATACTACAATCACATAAGCAAAATTATATTATTTCCTGTACTATTCATAAAAAATTTGTATCACTTTTTCTAGCACTCTTTTTCTATTATTAAAATTTAGTTTTTCTTCCGAGTTCCTTCAAAGTAAATATGTTCTGTAAAGCATCTTATCCTCTCTCTGATTATTTTTGTTTTGTTGTCCACCGGCAATGTTTGTCGCGTATGCGAGCAGTTATACTGGTAAAATAATACGCCACAGTGGAAAACACCCCGCTCATGTCACAAAAATCTACTGAAAATAGATATTACAAAAACTGTCGAAAGAATGATTCGGAACACTTTGCCCTTTCTTTGGCGAAAAAAGCAAACTCCGCACAGGGTTTACGACATCGCTACGCTCGCTTAAAACCACTGCCATCATACAAAATCACGTGACGATAGTAACCAACAGGCAGATTAGCTATGACGTCTTTGCCTGCCAACAGAGACTGCAGACACTCGATCTGTTTGGGTTTCGCTTTTATGGAGGAGCCAACTCCGTTATTACTTTGAGAATTTCTTCAACAGTATCCATTGATTGTTTACATTGAACCCGTGTAACACTGAAATTTCGCCCTCGGCGAAAGGACGGAAATGGCCGAGTTGTTACGATTGTAGTGATAATTACAATTACAATTACATGGCATTTATATAGCGCAAAAATTATGTAGACATATTCTATTGCGCTTCACACAAGTCCTAAGATTTTGAATCATGTTAAGAACAACACTATGTACACTATGATAAACACAGTTTTCTAAATCAGTGAGACTGGAAATGCCGCAAGATTAATTGTGAAACTGTTGGAACAAGTGTGTTTTGAGTCGAGCCCTAAATGTTACTTCACATTAAATGTTTTTAAGAGAGCTTGGAAGATTATTCCACAGTTTTGCGCCAACTACAGCTAATGACCGGTCTGCAAGTTTTGTACGCCGTCTGGGAATATGAAAGTTGACATCACTCTGTGAACGCAATCTATATCGACTTGTATTCTTATGAACAAACATATCCTTGATATATATTGGAGCTGTTCCGGCGATTACTCGAAAGACCAAAACAAGGACTTTAAACATAACTCTTGCTTTAACTGGGAGCCAATGAAGTCGTTTCAATAGTTCAGCACTTGGATGGTGGTACGAAACATTTAGCACAACCCTTGCAGCATGGTTTTGCACACGCTGTAGTTTGTTGACTTGGTATGCTGGAATATCAGTGTAGAGACTGTTACAGAAGTCAATGTGAGAGTGAACTAATCCATGTACCAAGGTTTCAGTAGATTCTTGAGTAAGATGTCTCCGTAGTGTTCTTAAATTGCGTAACTGAATATTGGCTATTTGACATTTCTTCTGGATATGTTGGTCAAAGCTCAGAGTATTAGTCATGATCACTCCAAGGTCCCTGACTTGGTCAACACATTTAACATTAATACCTCCAACATTCACTTTCTCTATATTTAGTTTATTCAATTGCTGTTTAGTTCCATAGAATATTATTTCAGTTTTTGATTGATTCATTTTAAGTTTATGGGTTGTCATCCATGTAATAATATCGTTCAGGCAGCAGTCAAGCTGTGCGAGCACTGAGGATACATTACTAGGATTACCTGCCTCAATGGACAAGGCAAGCTTGTGGTCATCTGCGTAACCATACAGACTCGCAGCAGAATATTTTTCAACAACCTTATTTAGAGCTGAGATATACAGAGTAAAGATTACAGGCCCAGCACAAGAACCCTGGGGGACTCCGAATCTCAAAGGTTCACTGTCAGACTTTGACTGGTCTATAATGACTGACGTTGTACGGTTGGTTAAGTAGGATTCAATCCATTTCAGTGGAGTATCTTGAATACCAAAGTCTTGTTGTAGTAGCTCTAGCAATATAGGAACGTCAATGGTGTCAAAAGCAGCACTCAGATCTATCATAACCACAATTGTCACTTTATTATTCTCAATGTTTTCTAGTAAATCATGATACATTTTAACCATGGCCGTTTCAACACCATGATATTTTCTGTACGCACTTTGGTAAGCTGGTAAAAGATTGTTGTCTTCAATGTACTCATTTATTTGATTTAATGCTGCCTTCTCTAAAATCTTTGAGAGGAATGTTAGATTTGAGACTGGCCTGTAATTTGGAAGTTCAAGTGGAAGACCTTTTTTCTTAAGTAAAGGTTTGATTACTGCATTTTTCCAGTCATCAGGAAACACACCAGTAAGTAGTGATTGATTCACAATTTCAGTGACAATTGCAATAAAATGAGCAAAGTACTTTTTAAGTTGAATGGTAGGTATCACATCAAGTTCACAAGTTGAGGATTTGGATGCAAAAACAAGTCTTTTGATATCACTTTCTGACAGAGGTTCAAACTCTGAAAATTTTCTATCCATTAAAGATGTGCTATGACTGGAAGAACTATCAGTTGCATAGGACGGTAAGTTGTCAAGTTCATTTCTTAGCTTAGAAATCTTATCAGCAAAATATCGTTGGAAGTCATTTGCCAGAGAAACTGAGCTGCTATGAACTGGAAGAGGATTGTCCTTGGACCTTCCCAATAAGTCTGAGGTTACAGCATACAACTTTTTAACATCACCGGCTGCCTGTCCAACTTTGTTCTGGTAATAATTGTCCTTTGCCCGAGAGAGTGCCACACTGTAGTAATTTCTTACGCGGTTATACACTTTCTTAGTCAAGTCAGATTTGTTACTCATAAATATCTTTTCTATTGATCGCCTGAAGTTCTTCAATTGTTTTAGGTATCCAGAGTGCCAAGGAACTGATGGTCTACAAATTAGAGTCCTAGTTGTGACAGGGGCATGTTTATCAATAATGTCTGATGTTGATCTGGTGAATTGAGAAACAAGGTCATTTACATTGGAATACTTCCCCACGATGTCATTAAAGATACATAAATCATTTTGTAAAGCGTCCTCTGATACATTTTTCCAATTGCGTGATTTCCGTACTTTCCGGACAAGAGGAGGTCGAGGCTGTTCAACATTACAGGTGACAAATGAGTGATCAGAGATGTAATAGTCTGAAGTCGGTTCTTTAATGACCAAACGTTTGTCCTCTGTCTTGGTGATTATCAGGTCTAGTATATGACCACTAATGTGTGTAGGAGTACAAACATGTTGCGTTAGTCCAAACGTTCTTAAAAGTTCCTGAAACTGTTTAGAATAACAATCTGTGTTATTATCAACATGAATATTAAAGTCACCTAAGAACACTTGAGACTCAGACCTGGTTGTTATTTGATCAAGAAATTCTGCAAATTCTGACATGAACATAGCCAACGTCACGGGATTTCTCTCTGAATACGGAGGTCTATAAATACCAAAAATGACAAAAATGAGTGACTGACAACAAACTTTCCACTCAACACATTCAAATGATTGGAATAATCGTGGTGGACATCTGGACACCTTAAGATTGTTTCTGTATAATATAGCAAGTCCGCCTCCTTTGCGGTCCGGTCGTGGGACATCATCAAACCAATAACCCTCCTGTGACAATTCCCCTCTAATTATGTCATCGCCATCAGGACACAGCCAAGTTTCGGTTATCACACAAAGGTCAATATCAACCTCAAGGATATGTTGGAGTAGTTCAGCAGTTTTTCCGCGAACAGACCTTGTGTTAACCGTACATAGTTTCAGGTGTTTTTTCCTTTGTGCATTAAGTAACAATGTGTGGTCAAGTTTAATCTGGATCAGGTTTTGGTGGTGAACACCTGCATTTGATTTTGTCCTCAGGCGACCACCTCTTTTCCCCCTGTATTTCAAAATACCAAGCTCTTTCAATAGTGTGAAAGTTTCTTTGTTAGGTAATGTAAGTTTTCTGGGTACAGATCTATAATCCCATAATTGCTGTCTATTGTAACGTATTACACATGGATTAGCCATAACCCCAGGTGAGATTTCACTCAGCAATATAGATGACATATTTATTGACATTTCCCTCCAATATATGAAGTTCAGTGAATATTTTTCATCAAAATTTCCTAATAATCCAAATATTATCCCAACAAACAACAACTGCATCTTGCGGACCAGAAATTCATTAATCCATATGACAAGAATCACATTTCCAAGTCCACTGGTTTAGACACAATAAATAAATTCATCAGAGCACAGTGAAATGCAGCCATTCACCAGGCGCAAACCGAAAACTATAGATACATTCTTTTTTTTTCTTTATCGTTAGAATTTGTTTTTTTTTCATCCATTATTAGTCGTTTTTCTAACATTTCATTCCGATTGTCATTTTACTGAACAAAAATTGAAAGTAAAAAAAATCAAATCCTTCCAGATCTGGAAGGATTTCTGTGTGGTAGCAGAGATTCTCCTTACTGAAAGGGGGAGATCACTGCGTTGGAGATTGCGAAAATAGAAATGGGCGAGGAGTGCCAAATGTCTAAAGAATGTAAGAGCAGGTTCGGGTTTATTACGATTTTACCCGAAATTTGTCGATATTTACCGATTCATTAGGGTCCGTAATCCTCAAAGGTGGTATTTTTAATGATTGTCATAAATGATTACCAAACTTTCTTTAAGAAACAACAACAATTAAGTCGTTGTTATCTAAAAAGCTCCTGCAGAATGCTATTCAATGAACGCTGTTAGTATACAAAATTAGAGAGATGCTTCCTTGCGATGTATCATGGGGACTGTATCTTTTTAATAATATGCATCATACTTTATTGCCAACTCCATATATAATACAAAATAGTTTGCATATACTGGTAATAATTTGACAGAGAGGTTTGAGTCCCAAGATACAAAACTTAGCTTCTGGTCTCCCTATTTATTGAGAGTAAATGAATGACAGAAAAAAGCAACCAACATACATCTCCATTATATTCCGTTTTGGAATGTCTAATGTCAGAATCTCCAACACAGATCAAACGTAATGTAAGATAGATACGCCGGTAATATATTGTATACAAATTAATGCGAGTAAGGATGCTGTTTGCGACTTTAAAGGTGGCATGCGACAGTTTGCCCAAATGGTGTACAAGTAACAAATTCTTATCCCTCTTCTGTGGAATTTGTGAAATATGTCGCTTTAAATGTCAATTATTTCCAAATATATAAAAAGGACAATGGTGATTTCAGTTAAAAAAGATATCGACGGCAGAGCTGATTACCCGGATGATCACATAACGTGACCTTAAAAGTAAGTGGTCACGTGGTTTTATTAGTTAAAAAATAGCTAACTGTGCAACGTGGCTCGGATAGAAAATACATTTTTGTAATGATAAGTTATGTTTTATATTTGTAATTTCCCATGGATCGTGGGCACTTATAAACAACATTTCGCGGGATCGTTTCATGTAGTAATAATTATTTTGGTTGAATGAAAGACATCGTTCAAACAGTAGGATACCGCCTTTAAAGCTACGCTTTACAACATCGTTATAAACACAAAGCAGGCATACTCTGACTATAAAAAAAGAGATAGGGTTCCTGCAGTTTATTGGTAGAGTCTCCAACTGTAACGTCTCTGACCATTTACTTCCGTACACGTTGGTTTGAGACCCGATCTAGCCGAAGAACTAATGTGGTTAAATCGTCCAGCTGACCTAAGGTCCGCCAGTGATTCTACCCAGACATGTATCTAGGGTCTTTCTCCGCAATAATAGCTGGGCGTACCTTAAATGACGATAGTTGTGTTATTTAAAAAACAACAACAAAACAATAAAAAGTGAAAAAATATATCTATAAGAAAAAAACATAAATCACACTTTTGGGCTGAATTAATTCAAAATCGTGTGATTGATTGTTTGTTTATTGGGTTTATCGTCCACCAACAGTATTTCAGTTTTCAGCAGACGGTGTCTTGAAGCTGATATAGTGCTGTCTTTACTGTGTATAGCATGTCGTGAACACCTGGCACGATACCACACCCAGTCACATTATCCCTGACACCTGTCTAACCAGTCGTGGAACTACCCTTATATTTGCTTGAGCGTTAGCAAGGGAGTTATTCCACTAACATTTTTACGACTTTGGTATTTCGTGGCCCGGGATCGATCCTTGGACCACCCATACCTGGAGCCGACGCTCTACCCATCGCACTACCAGGTCCGGTCCTATCATGATTGTGAATAGGTTTGCTTACAGAAAACGTTCAAGGTGAACTAAGGGCATTTCTTTTATTTTTTCGATGTATACTGACAATTATCTGAAGTTATTACCATAGTTATAAGCTAAAAGACAGGTATAAATTTGATGAAATACATAAATTGCTACATAATATGATTTTTCTTCTTTTATACCATTTGATACCATTTTCATATTTTATGTATGTAAATGGATTTCTTTTCAAGTATGTTTTTCATAAGGCAAGTTTTTAAACCAAACAAATATCAAGTTCAATTTAAATATGTCTAATTTCTTTCGTATAACCGCTACATGGTCGTGCTTTCATCCGTTCAGCCCAAGTAATAAGCCTCACGAACAAATGCAGAATGTTCAACACATGTTACCACAGTGAAGGCAGCACTATCTCTGTTGCATGTAAGCATCGTATCTAAATTACTGTGAGGTTGTAGTGGGCGATATATAGTATTCCAATATCTTGAAATAAAATTTGATTTTTTGAAGCAAAATATCCCATAATTCTTAACTCTAGCCAACTTATGTTGCCGGTGGTTTTACACATTGATGTAGCGTCTTCTTTCACCGTTAATAGTTTGACGTCACTATCAGTACCATTACTAATTAACTATGTCATAATGTTTATTGCATTTACTGCTCCGTTCACATTTTGGTGAACCAAAATTCTTAAAACTGGACCAATACTTATATTTTATGCTTACGAAACGGTATTATTTCCTAGATCATGTTATGGTTTGCAAAGACAAAATGAATGCTCTCTATTATTGGTTGTAAAATGTGGGGTATTGATGTAAGTATAGATAAGTAAGCTGTAATTGTAGTTAACAAGGCAAATAATCAGGAATGTTGTGAATGTTGTGAATATCTTATAAAAGGGAATAACTCAAAATGAAGATGCATTTATAGACATTGTACATTGATGTTACATTTAAACAAACTGTTGTTACTACGCTTCTTAAAACATTCAGAAACGTGGGCTGCAAGGGCATTGTACTCATTGAAACTTAGTGATTTATTATTGGTGGACCATAATAGCAGTTTTCATTCGAAACAGTCTCTGAAATTGTCTTGATATATCCTTTCTAGCCTATGTACAGCTTAAAATAGTTGTTGTAGGACTGCTCGACCCGTTATTATAAATACGTGACTGACAGTCTGGACTGATCACGGCATGTTATCTGTATCACAGTGAAAGGCCAGTCTCATACTTGATGAAGTTCACCACCCATGTCTGTGAATATAATGTTGTTGTTAATGCACCCTTACCCACTTTTTACAATACAGTTTTATGTAGCATCCCAATCTACGATCGTTCTTGGTTTTTCTGTTCTATGAGAACTAATATTTTATTATAATATTATTTTAATTTAATATCGCATCTTAAGCGCGTATTGCAAGCCATTGCACTCATTTTTTTATTGTAACAATTCTACATGTAATTTAACAATTATTCTTTTCAAAATTGTGTGGTTTTATAAAGAACAGTTCTATAAACCACACGATTAATGCCGTAAACCGGATTGTAATTTCGAAGAACTAATAAACAATCATTTTATTTCTGTATGAATGCTAGACATTATTTTATGGGAAACATTACGATAACGCTTAATAACTTTATAGTGCTATTTAAAAGAGCCGTCTTTACTTATACTTAAGTACGAGTGTATGCAACAATTATGCCCTAATTCCCCAAAGCAATGGTAAGGTAGTGCTACATGAATTTGACATAGCAAACTGTCGGATACCACCTCTAAATGAGGTAGTTTATTAATTACATGTAACAATATCTGACCCCTGTTTGGATATCTGTGCATGATATATGAGGGAAATTCATACTTTAATCTGAGAAAAAGCGATTGTGAACACTTTTTCAAGATTGTATAACTCGATAAACTCACTCTAAATATTCATTTTTTCCAAACCTATGAATAAGCACTATTTAATTAATTAAGCATTTAATTGAAAGATAAAGCATTTATCATTGTTGGATGACGTTCTAGTCGCTACAACCATAGGCACTGACTTTTGTTTAGTCATGGGATTTTCGGGGTGCATGCGCCCGAACCTCCCCCCCCCCCCACTCCCCCATTTGCGACCAAGCGTACAGATTATCATGCCTAACTACGCCCCTGTGTTATCTTAAAACTAAATGCTTATCTTAGTTTATAAATACCTAACTGTGCAGCGTGGCTTGGATAGGAAATACGTATAAGTATCGTTTCTGTTTTCACCTCATGTACATCTGATTTGAGATGAACAAAGAAGGGAGGAAACTGATTTAGCTGCTGAGAAGTAAAAAGAGCATTAATTTTAAAATGTGAGAAGGGTTTCATTTAGTTTGTATAACCTTAAATAAATAGAATAAACACAACAACGCTTTACAACTCATTCAAGTGTTAATGTATGCACATATCACTACATTACATCAATAAAAGGTTACTTGTAGGTTAGTTGCCATTACATGCATTTAAAGTTTACTGTGTTTAGAAGCCTTAATGTGGTGTTTTATATCACACATTGTCAAATTTTGTGTTAAATATTACTGTGATATTCCTCTCTGGCGAGTAGCATAGGCAAGTACACTGCCCAAAGGTGCCATTAAGGCGCATTGATATTATTTAATTAAAACCCATTATAACAAGGCCGTCCATATAAGAACCAAACTATCTACATATCGCATATATCAATCTGATCAGCACACACAGAGACACTTTGATTGTATTCATGTTTAAAGAACAGACGTGTGACAGGACACTTCTAGTCTTGTAACATACTTATAATGTGCATGGTCATCTTTGTTTAAAGAAAATGTGCATTATTACAATTGGATCAATATTTCTATCTGTTTATACATTAGGTTTCCTTTTAGTCATAGACACCTTATCTAGTATGGTCACATGCTGATGTTTTATATTGGTTTTATGTACACAGACAAAAAGCCTGAATCTAATTGACTGGAAAAAAATACACAACAGAATAATATATTCTAGCCGTAAATGAAACATGACGTAAGGTATCATAACGCACTTTATTTGCATAAATTCGACACGTTTCTCTAGTCTTTATACACTAAGAAACATTTTCGAAATGGTGTTGTCGACAATTTACCGGAATAATGACGTAGGTACTGGAATATCGAAAGGCAAATTTTACTCGAAAACAAAATCATAACAATTTGAGTTCTGGGGAAATTGTATAAATGCAGGTAAATTTCCATAAATTAGGACCTATAAGAGACATAACTCTTGTGCATTTGGAGCATATAAAATAAATCAAGAGTAATTTAAGGCTTACAATGGATAAACATTAACGAAAAATAACTGAAGGCAAGGCAAACTGTTAATAACAGTAACAAGAAACAGAGACCAGTTATGATATATCATAATGGCAACCCATCCTTTTATTATTGTTGCCACCCATATATTTTATTATATAAAAAGCTGAAATTAAAATACAAACTGAACATATTATATCCTACATAAAATTACAATATGCAAGATCAAACATACATAATTGATGGTTCATGAAATCTGCGGATAAAAACTTTTATATATATATAAACACAGGATAAGGCAACAAATAAAAAACAGTTTGTCTCAAATGAGGGTCTGATGTATTCAAGTAAAAGTAATACACATGTAAATCATTAACTATATAGTCTCTAATTGTGTTCAAGGCTTTACGATTGTGGCTTAAATAAGATATAAGTATTTATTTCTGTATTTTTAGGTTGTTTAGATTTTGTCCGTTAACGTGGCAAACTTGAATTCAGCACGTTTAGTATGTTTTAGCACTTGTGTTGTATTCGCCAAGAAAATATTTACTAAAGAACCTACATAGTCTTACTTCATGACATGTTCATTATTTATAAGCAAATCGGATAAGCCATTTTAGATGAGGAAAAAAAAGAAAAATATATTTATAGCATGACGAAAAAATAAAAAAAATAACAAGTATATAATATATATAATATAAGTATATAATGTTACAATTTACATTTTCAATGTCGATACATGTTGATAATTCAGTGTTTTGGGAAGAGCTAATGGTAATGACTCATATGTAAGCTTAAAAGCTAAATACAACTATTTATACGAGGGATGTTCAATATATAATGAGACTGTCCTCATATATTTTTATTCTGACGTGAAATATATAAAAATTTGGTATCATTATTAAATACAACTTATCGTTGATCAGAATACCGGCATTGGTAGAAAATATAATTCGACATAGAAATTATGATCATTCCAAAAACCATAGCAACGCGTTATCGCCCCCGTCCATGCTGTATTATAAAGACGTACATTATAATATAAAGAAGAAGAATTTATTTTTGCTTTTACATAATAATCCGCCAATAATTTGTACGTTATATCAATGACGTCATCTGAAAAAATGACGTCATTTGGTCGTAAATCGTTGATATAATCTACTTTTGTTCACGGTTACCCTAACACGTTGTCTTCTTCTTCTTCTTTCGATTAAGGAACTGGGCTCTTAATTAGAGCGTAATTAGTTGTCACGTTAAAATTATGCAGGAGAACGACTTGAAGTGCGGCAAACATTAAGTTTGTATGAATTTAGGCAAATCGGCGACGAAAACGTTTACAATGATAGAAGACGCTTAGAGGAAAGGCAGTGTTTGTCGTGCGTTCGTATTTAGATGGCACAAAACGTTTTCTGAGAGACATACAGCACTTAATGACGAGCATAGGTCTGGCAGAAAGAAGTTCGTGAAAGCGTCAAGCATCGCGTCAATTCAGTCAGCGCTCGATACGGACAGACGTTTAACGGTGCGGGAGCTTGCCGAAATTGCTGACGTGAGCGTAGGAACTGAGCATCGCATACTGACAAAAGATTTAAGCATGAGACAAGTAAGTAATATTAAATAAATAATAGTGTTGAATAATTCTAATAGAAGTTCAGTATTTTAAGTATAAACATATCGGCGTTTTTGTTTCTAGATAAAAATCATAATGAAAAATAAGAATCATTTATTTAGTTTTAAGAAATTTATCATTCCTGCATTAATTTTTATCAGTTATGAAAAATGCATTTAGGTTATAAATAATGAAAACAGTATCACATATCTGTATTATTACAGTGTATTCATGATTTTTTTTCTTTATGACAGGTGCATGACAGATGGGTCCCTCCTCTTTTCAAAGGCTATGAAATAGAGAGACCCGTCGAAGAATCGCAGAAGTTTATCCGGCGAGTAAGGATGGGGGTGCAGACTTTCTCAGATACGTTATGACGATGGACGAGACTTGGCTTCATCTGCACGAACCCGAGACACGCGTCCATTCTGCCGTCTGGAGACGCTCTGGCTCCCCGCCCCCACTGAAGGCTCGTGTTAACTGCTCGGCCGGCAAGCAGATGTATGCTATGTTTGCGGACTCTATTTCACCCCGTTCCCGTCGGAAAAATCATCAACGCTATTTTCCAAAGGCGTGTATAAGTATAAAACTTACAAAAAATATTTATTAAATCAATCTGCTTATTTAGTATTTTGCTAGAATATGCTTATTGTAGATGAATTTCACTATGATATATAATATAATAAATTAAAGAATGAAAGGAAACAACAAAAGAATAAACAAATACATACGCGTAAATTGTTCTATCAATCGCATTTTTTATAGAATAGACTTACATAAAGACATCACATACTGTTTGATACGCATTTCGTTATTATAATATTTTTCTATGTTAAATATGTTAACAGGTGCTTAGACGGGATCTACAATCCGTAAGAAACGACCGGAAATGATTAGAAAAGTTCATGATGCACCATGACAACGTGTCTGCTCATACTGCCGCCGCTACGCAACTGGAGATCGGTGTACTCGGGATGAGACAGATGAGTCACCCACCTTACTTGCTGGACCTCGCACCTTTTGACTTTGCGATATTCCCGCATATCAAACTTCAGGTAAAGGGGCACGACTTGACACATTGAAAGACCTACAGACGGCCGTAAATGGTATAATAAAGTCAACAACAAGTGAGTCGTATGAAGACATTGTCATCAATCAGCAACCAAAGATGTGTTCTGCATTCGGGAGCATATTTTGAAAAGCCATGAATGAATGTGAGAAAACATTATAGCTCGTACAAACACTAGATGTAATGTATCGAGGGATTCGTCATTATTTTCTCTAAAAGTCTTGTATGAGTATATATTTATACAATCTGTAGTAACCATTGTTAATAAATTAAAAATCGATATTTTAGTGTTTAGTATGGGTCGTTGTTTGTTTTTCATTTCCAGTACGAGCACAGTAGTCTATGGTGTCCCTATTATGTAAGTGTAAACCTCAATCCTGGAATCTGACCTTCTTGTACAGACGTGTAATTAGTACTTTTGGAACTGTTGGCAAAGGTAAACTTCACACCTCCCGCTGTAACCTCTGATTTGCCACTTTTACCCAGTAGGTCCGAGTATACCCGATCGATAGTGTACATACACTGTACTTGTGACCAGCTCTGAGTGTAATACCATGGTCCCCATTGTACTGCAGCACTTTCACTGGAACAAGGTCTTTACCTGACGAGGGATGTGTGCTCTTGCATTGAACTAAATCATGGCCGTCTTCACTTATGTTCAGGGTCACTGTCATGGACTCGGACCAGGATATAGCAGTACGTATAACAATATGATAGTTTGATTAACTGTCACATTAATGGCGTCTGATTTTCCACCATGGCCCAATTGTAGAGGAAGATCTTTCTGAAACCGATGTACTTCGAACTCCTCGTCACTTTGTCAAATTGTGTCGGCATCAACTGCTGCTGCAGACTATTTAAAGTACCGAACTCTTTCACCTCGGTTAGAACCTTGGCCAAAATGTGTTTAGAGTAAATTCAGATTTTTTACACAATTTCTCTTTTCAGCTTCTAGTAACTGTTTTTCTACGTGTTTTATGTCCGTCTCAACCGTTTTCATAACGATAAACAACTCTCGTTCATTTTCAGATTTAGTATAATGTCTGGCCAGTTCATGCCCAGTTGCCATCGAAATAGAAAGTTCTTTGTGCACTGACTGCAGCGCCTGCATGTTCTCCATAGCAGTATCTCTAATTTTCTTTGCTGCTTCCTTTATCTCGTGGACAAGCTTTTCTATGAATGCCTTTAAATTGCTCTCAGCGTCTTCAATTCTAGCAATAGTAATTTCGTACTGACTTTTGGCAACATCAATGTTATTTACAACGCTCTCGATTTTTTCAATCTTTGTTCCAACTTCAACATGTTTTCCATAATGGTTTTTAACTCTAATGTTTCACTTACTTTTATTCCTGAAAAATTCACTATATTGTCACATTTTCGATGTTTGTCGATGAAACAATCACTGCACCCGAGTTCTTTGTGATCCTCACAATAATACCTCAATGGCTCCTCTCCGTGAGTGTCGCACTTCGTCACAACGTGTTTTAATTGTTTGCGGGCCTTCATATCTTCCAGAGGTTTTAGTTGGTGGTTGCGCATTATCTTCAGCCTACAGTGTCCCTGGTAACAATCTCCACAAAGCAATTCATCACAAGTCTCGCACCAGCCAACTGATGGCTTCTTGTTATCCCCAGCTAGGCATGGTTCGCATAGATCTTGGACATCTTCATATTTATCCGGCTCGGTGTCTGAGCCCCGAACTTGCCCATGAACCTCATCAGTCATTGTCACTACAACAGGTAAAACATAATATAATTACTACGTTATCTGCCTTCAAATTTGTATAACCGTATGTGTGCAAAGAGCTTGATCGTAAAAATAGAGATTTTGTGAACCTGCATTTAAACCTTCTGTAGCACAATTTATTGTATGACAAGCTGGATAATGGTATATAAGGACGGATAATCTTTTCTGTCGGTGGGAGCTATAGCCACAATGTCTCCGGCTATTTTGCGAACTTAGTTTTCAAACAATAATGTTAGCAAAAGGACAAAAGAAAGACAATGGAAAATGAACGTCATCTAGTAAATAAACCATAGACCCGATCCGGGAGAAAATAGACCATTAAAGATAAACCAACTAAATGAAATATTATCAAATATATACTCTGGTCGATTCCTGACATCGTCAAACGTCAGTACATAATACCTATTTATAAATGTCATCTGAAGAATTTGCTTTGCACTTATAATGCGCCTTTAAGCGTGTCACATAAGATGTCAATATTTGAAAAACTGGTAAAATGCACAAAGTGCCCCATTCATGTGGTGTATTTGTTGACCAATAAATGTATATTAAATGTTAGAATATTATTTATTATGCATTATCTACGTAACTACGTGCGTAGATGCTTAACGCTAAGACTTAAGCTAGTGCTCTACTTCTTTATAGCCCACCTTACCCAATAACGACCTCCAAGACCCACTTACGAATTGATTGAAGAGTTCATGCATACAAACAAACTGGCCAAGGTAAGTGAAGTTAAAGCCATAAATGTGGCCTTCAATTTTCCTAAATTTGACCTAGTAACCTAGATTTTTACCCCATGGGGCCCAGTTACGAATTCATCCAGAAATTCTGGCAGACAAATATTCAGACCAAGTTTTTAAAACTGCATATAAACTGTAGCCAGTAGTGTCGTAATAAGTTAATTGTTGACGACGCACGACTCACGACGGGATTTCAGACGAGTTCATATTGAAGGCGAGTGACTATTTAGCCACTTGGCATGCAAAGAAATAGGGGAATCGCCGCCCGCCGACCAAACCGACCGACGAACAATCCAAAGATGCAAAGAGTACAACGAACAAAATAAATGTTCCGAATGACGTCGTCTCTTTTAAAAGGAGTCCCCAAAGTAAAAAAAAGCGCGAGAACGTTTTCGGCCCAATACTTACGAACTTTGATGTTATATCATTTATTTAGCTATTATTTCTGTGTATTATGGCACAATTTTGCGTGTTTAGTTCTGTTTTTTTGTTGGATATAATGAAAATAATATAAAAATATTTTAAATGACATCTCTAAAAAGGTATTATAATTATTAAAAAATGACATTTGATTAATTTACATTATATAATAATATATATGATTATGTACCATAAAAAAATAAAGTCAATAGTTTTTAGATTGTTATTAACATTTGCAAAAGATTCATTTGCTTTTAAGTTTATTTGGAAACATGTTCAATGTTTTAATAATGTAATTTAATTATTTGTTAACATAAATAACATAGTTTAAATGGGTGAAATACCTCTTGTAACATAACCTATTGTATTTGCTATTAAGAAATTTTTTGTCTCATCATTACATCAATTTTTTTAATCTTGAAATAGCATGATCATCCTTGGTGTAGTGCTTGAGGATCACAAGGTGACTGGTTTGAACCACACAAGAGTGTTAGTCCTTGCGCAAGAATTCCTAAAACTTTGAACTGATATGCTGCAACTAATCTTGAAATACATATATATAATTTGCTCTCTCTATAACCATGGGTGGATCTAGCATGCGGGGAGACTCAAATAACCTTATTTTTCTCATTTGTAGCAAATTCACCAAAGCCTTTTTTAAATAGAATGTAGCCTTTAAGAACTTTATTTGTATCTCAATGCATTTCAAAGGATATTTATTGCTTTTGAAGTATTAAATTTAAAAATTCACAGGCTTTTATGTAAATTAGCCAGAATGTATTTACCTAATTGAGTTAATTTTTTTTATAAAATTTGTATTAAAATATTTGATTTGTTTATTCACTTTGTTTATATATTATGACATTAATTTTCCAAGATAAATTATTTTAAAAAACTTTTTATTGCCTTGAAATATATGCAGTCCCTAAATAAATATATTTCCAAGATTAATGTAGATTTCACTTGATGAGAAAGATAGGAAGGGAAACAAGCTAAGGTGTATATATTGGATCAGTCAGTAAATTTTAAGAGTCTGAGAACAAACTATTGGAAAAGACTGAGAAAAAGAAAAGGGAATAAGCGTTTTAAAAAAAGTTTATTTCAATTAAGGGAGATAGTTAAATATAAAACTTCATAAAGAGGAATGTGTTAAAATATTATGGTATAGCGAAATGTAAAAGACTGTATTAAATATGAATTAATCTAGGCTTAAGTCTGGGTTAAATATCCATTTAAGAAACAAAACAATGT